>CAUYTI010037761.1:0-16666 GCA_963575145.1 Galago senegalensis | reverse complement strand
CTGCAACCAAAAAATAGCCGGGCGTTGTGGCGGGCGCCTGTGGTCCCAGCTACTTGGGAGGCGGAGGCAAGAGACTCGCTTGAGCCCAGGAGTTGGAGGTTGCTGTGAGCTGTAATGCCACGGCCCTCTACCCAGGGGGACACAGCTTGCGGCTCTTTCTCACAAAAAAAAAAAAAAAAAAAAAAAAAGAACATGGCTGTGGCAATTCTCCCCTCTCTACTGCATCGCTGATTTTCTCTTATTTATTTATTTACTGTAGAGACAGAGTTTCACTTTATCGCCCACAGTAGAGTGCTGTGGCATCACATAGCTCACAGCAACCTCCAACTCTTGGGCTTAGGCGATTCTCTTGCCTCAGCCTTATTTTTTATTTGAGACAGAGCCTCATGCTGTTGCCCTGGGTAGAGTGCTGTGTCATCATAGCTCACAGCAACCTCCAACTCCTGGGCTCCAGAGATTCTCCTGCCTCCACCTGCCAAGTAGCTGGGACTACAGGCGCCCGCCACAATGCCTGGCTATTTTTTGGTTGCAGCTGTCATTGTTGTTCGGCAGGCTTGGCTAGATTCTAACCCGCCAGCTCAGGTGTATGTGGCTGGAGCCTTAGCTGCTGGAGCTACAGGTGCCGAGCCTGATTTTTTCTTATTTACTGGGTCCTTCTCATTAGCACACACATGTCCTGTTATTTCTTCTGTATTAAATAAGAGTTGCTTCTGTTCACTGTCTCTAATTTCTCTGCTTCTATTCTCCCATGAACCCACCCAACCAGATTTTGTTCCCATCTCTCTTGTGAAATTGTCCTAGTTGCAAAAGACTTCCACATTGCTAAGTCTGGTGGTTACTTTTCAGTCCTCAGTGGCAGCATTTAGTGTTAATCTCTTTCTTCTTGAAATTTATTGTTCCTTGGCTCCCACAATATGCCATTCACCTCTTTTGTCTTCTACTTATTTTATTTTATTTAGATAGAGGGTCTTGCTGTGTCATCAGGCTGGAGAATAGGGGCTATTCACAGAGGTGATCACAGCTCAATGCAGCTTTGAACTCCCAGGGTCAAACCATCCTCCTGCCTAAGCCTCCCATGCAGCTTAGCTGGCACTACAGGTGTGCACCACTGTGCCTGACTGTCTTCTTCCTCTCTCTCTCTCTTTTTTTTTGAGACAGAGTCTCATTGTGTTGCCCTCTGTAGAGGGCTGTGACGTCACAGCTCACAGCAACCTCCAACTCTTGGGCTCAAGCAATTCTCTTGCCTCAGCCTCCCAAGTAGCTGAGACTGCAGGCGCCTGCCACAACGCCTGGCTATTTTTTGGTTGCAGTTGTCATTGTTGTTTAGCATAAGGTGACCAGATTTTAACATTGGTAAAGCGGAACACCATTGACGGGGGTGGGGGTGGGGGGGGAAGTTCTTAATTAAAAATTTGGTCTATATGGAGCAATTTTCATGGAATGCAAAAATAGTATTGTAATATAAATATTTTTACTTTCAACATAAGTACAATTTACAAATATAATACATTAAAAACATTATGTATAGGGCAGTGCCTGTGGCTCAAAGGAGTAGGGCACCGGCCCCATATGCCGAAGGTGGCGGGGTTCAAACCCAACCCTGGCCAAAAAAAAAATTCTGTATAGTATTATTTTATTCTTTGGCATATTTTTCATTTGAGTGAATTTTTTTAGTAGATTGCTGTCATTGTTTAAAAGGTCATGAAATTTTTCACAAGAATTTGTTAAATTATATTTCACACATAAAATGGCTTTCAAAGTCTCAACACTTAATTGTGATTTTTCTGATGTCCACACCTTATTTACTATAGGAAAAACACATTCAGTCGCAGCATTAGTTCCTGGTAAGGACAGCACGTATACCACAATTTTTAGTGCATTATTGTATGGAACATGGTTTGTTTCAAAATGATGAAATATTTCTTTCTTTCTTTCTTTTTTTTTTTTGAGACAAAGCCTCAAGCTGTCCCCCTGGGTAGAGTGCCGTGGCATCACAACTCACAGCAACCTCCAACTCCTGGGCTCAAGCGAGTCTCCTGCCTCTGCCTCTCAAGTAGCTCAAGTGAGTCTCCTGCCTCTGCCTCCCAAGTAGCTGGGACCACAGGCGGCCGCCACAACGCCTGGCTATTTTTTACTTTTGGTTGCAGCCATCATTGTTGTTTGGTGGGCCCGGGCTGGATTCGAGCCCACCACCTTAGGTGTATGTGGCTGGCACCTTAGCCACTTGAGCCACAGGCGCTCGGCTGAAATATTTCTAAACATTTTTCTCTATTGTGATTTTTGCTGATGCCCAAGAGTTAACCTTTTCCTTGTCAATATATTTTTTTAATAATGATACCTTGTGGCTCGGCGCCTGTGGCTCAAGTGGCTAAGGCGCCAGCCACATACACCTAAGGTGGTGAGTTCGAATCCAGCCCGGGCCTGCCAAATAACAATGATGCTGCAACCAAAAAACAGCCAGGCATTGTGGCGGGTGCCTGTGGTCCCAGCTACTTGGGAAGTGGAGGCAGGAGACTTGCTTGAGCCCAGGAGTTGGAGGTTGCTGTGAGCTGTGATGTCACGGCCCTCTACCCAGGGGGACAGTTTGAGGCTCTGCCTCACAAAAAAAAAATCAGCAACAACAACAACGAAAAAATAATGATACCTTGTAAGTCGTAAGTGTCACTTTTAAGGCTGGTGCTAGACTTTTTGCTGCCGCTATAAGATATAAATAATATGAGTACTGTCTGCTAAATTTATGAAATAAATAAATAAATAACTTACCTAAATTATCTGAATAGCTGATTTGTTGACATTACTTGTTTAACTAGCACTAGCACGCAGTACAAAATAAAGACAGTTACAAAATGTTTTCATGGTTGCCAATGCCAAAAAATGCCATTGTCCATTAAGTCCAAACAATGATGGTTGAATTCTAACGACTGATCAACAATGCGAATTTTGATAAGCAGTTCTCAATAATCAGTTCTCAATGATTATTTGTTATTATTAAAGTTTAACATTATAAAATTAACAAAATAATATAAAACTCATATCCTGGCAAAATAGCCTCATGGCAGTGTTGCGACCAGAATTGCCGCTAATAGCCCACCACGCACATGTAAAGGCAAAAAGTGCTTTATTTTGCAAGCATATGCCTGGGCCACTCTTCCCTTCAGCATGGCTGGAGGAAGGAAGACTCCCTAGTGAAGCGAGCTGAGGTTTTTAAAACGCATAGAGGAATTTCAGGTGTTTTGTGGGTGGGGCTGCTATTGGCTGAGGTGTTTATGGTTAGGGACCCTCTAGAGAGGGGGTGCTACTTGCTTGTTCCAGACAGTTTGGCTCCTTCTGAGCTAATTGTCCTTGCCTAGAAGTGAGGGAGGGAGCCAGTCTCCTTCTGATACCTTGCCCAGGAGGGGAGTAGGGAGTTTACTTTAGCCTTTTCACTTCCAAATGAAGTTACATTAACCTCTTCATTCCCAAATGGAGTTACATTAACCTTTTCAGCAGCCAAAAACCATATATTCCCTTCCCATTGTCCCGCCATTCCCCAGCTTGTGTGCATTCTTTCCAAAAATCTGGACTTTTTTAAAATGCCGCGGGACACGGGACAAATTGTTAAAAATTGGGGACTGTCCCGCCAAAAGTGGGACGTCTGGTCCCCTTAGTTTAGCAGGCGTGGGCTGGGTTCGACCCTGCCAGCCCTGGTGTGTGTGGCTGGTGCCCTACCCACTGAGTTATGGGCGCTGCCCCTGTCCTTTTTTTGATTACTCGTTCTTGTCCCATTTGCTGGTTCCTCCTTACTCTCTAAATTCCAAGTGTTGAAGTGCCCCAAAGTTTAGTCCTTAAACCTTGTTCGTATCTCCCCTTACTTTCCCCTCACTTTAATGTCTCAGGGCTTTAAATTCCATCTATATGTTGATAACTCCCCACTTTACATCTCCAGCCTGGATCTGTGCCCCTCCAAATCTGCCTAATTGACATTTCCACTTGGATATGCATTAGGCACCTCACTTACTTGTCCCAAACAGAGTCTTTGATATGTACTCTCTGGCACTCCCAGAGCTGCTACTGGAAACTTCCCCACCTCAGTTAATGGCAACTTCACTGTTTTAGGAGCTTGGTGTCATCCTTGATCCTTTTTTTTCTCTCATAACCCATATCCAGTCTGGCAGTGAATATTCTTGGCTACATCTTCAGACACTATAAACAGAATTCATCTGCTTCCCTTGACCATTCTGTCTACCTCTGACTGTTACCTAAACCTAAACTACCATTGTCTCTCACCTGGGAGATTGAAGTAGCCTCCCTTCTGGTCTCTCTGCTTCTGTCCTTGCTCATCTCAACACTGGCCAGTACACTTGTTAAAACATAAGTCAGATCATGTTATTCCTTGGTTGCAATACTCCCCCTATTTTACGCATAATAACACCCAAGTCCTTATTAATGCCTACAAAGTCCCATGTGACCTGCCTGCTGGACTTCTGATCTCTTCTCCATTAGATTCCACCTGATTTTCTCTCCTCCAGCTACATGTTGGGCGCACCTCTACCTCAGGACCTTTGCACTTGCTTCTCACGCAACCTGGGTTTCTTTTTCCCCAATATTTATTTACATGACTCACTTCCTCATTTTCTACAGATTTTCTTCCACTCAAAAGTCACCTTCTCAGTAGACTTTGAGCAAAGCAGAATGGGGGTGGGCCTCATTCAATCAGTTGAAGGAGGGCTTGAGGAAAAAAAAGACTAAAGTCCCTCCAGGAAGAAGGAATTCTGCCTCCACACTGCCTTTGGACTTGAGCTGAAACATCAACCCTTCCCTAGGTCTCCAGCCTGCTGGCCTGCCCTGCAGATTTCAATCTCTCCCTCTCTCTCTTTCTCATTCTCTTTCTCTCTCTCTTCTTCCTATTGGTTCTGTTTCTCTGGAGAACCCTGACTAATACAGGTTTTGGTTCTGTGGCCAACTTATCTAGAATTTTAATATCCATCCCTTAATATTTCATGTCTCCTTTCTTTCTTTCTTTTTTTTTTTTTGGAGACAGAGCCTCAAGCTGTCACCCTGGGTAGAGTGCCCTGGCATTACAGATCACAGCAACCTCCAACTCCTGGGCTCAAGCGAGTCTCCTGCCTCTGCCTCCCAAGTAGCTGGGACCACAGGCGCCCGCCACAACGCTTGGCTATTTTTTGGTTGCAGCCGTCATTGTTGTTTGGCGGGTCTGGGCTGGGGATTCGAACCCACCACCTTAGGTGTATGTGGCTGGCGCCTTAGCCGGTTGAGCTATAGGCGCCGAGGCTCATGTCCCCTTTCTTGCTTTGTTTTTTCTTCTTAGCACATATCACTACCTAAAATACTATACATCATACTTGCTTATCTTGTTTATTGTCCGTAAGTGCCTAGAATGTAAGCTATTAGGAAATTTATCCACTTAGGGATACCAGAAGACCAAGGGTATATAACGAAAATAGCAGTTATATATATATTTTTTGATACAGAGTCTCAGTATGTCATCCTCTGTAGAGTGCTGTAGTGTCACAGCTCACAGCAACCACAAACTCTTGGGCTTAAGCGATTCTCTTGCCTCAACCTCCCAAATAGCTGGGACTACAGGTGCCTGCCACAATGCCCCGCTGTTTTTTGGTTGTAGTTGTCTTTTTTTTGCAGTTTTTGGCCAGGGCTGGGTTGGAACCTGCCACCTCCAGCACATGGGGCCAGCACCCTACTCCTTTGAGCCACAGGTGCTGCCCTGGTTGTAGTTGTCATTGTTGTTTGGCAGACCCAGGCTGGATTCAAACCTGCCAGCTTCAGTGTATGTGGCTGGCGCCCTAGGCGCTGAGCTACAGGTGCCAAGCCAGCAGTTACGTTTTATCATGTCTAACACATAGTAAATATTTGTTAAACAAATGAATGAATAAATGAATAAATCGATGTATGAATGATTGATTGAATGAGTGGATGAATGATGGTGAAGTGGTCCCCCAAACGACACCTGCCCAAGCCTGCAAAGTTCTTGATAGTTTGAACCAGGTTCAGAAAATTCTCAGTGCTGTGGCTAGACTAAGACGACTTGCTGCCACTGAGTGAAATACGGCACAACTTGTGCCTCTAACAGCTCAACTGAGTCACCGAATATTTCCTTTTTAAAAAAATTATTGTTGGGGATTCATAGAGGGCACAAGAAACCAGGTTTCACTGATTGCATTTGTTAGGTAAAGTCCCTCTTATAATTGTGTCTCAAATATTCCCTTTTTAAAGACCCATCTTGAAGAGGAAGGAAAATGTTTCCAGAAAAGCAATTGGTAAGCCCTCATTTCTTCTTCTTGAGAGGTGATTTTTAGAATCTGCTGTTGATATACTTTAAACTCAACTGAGGGGAGAGAGGAAAGCCCACGGTTTGTGGACTGGAGATCACATTTCCACAGGCAGTTGTGATCCTAAACTTGTAATCATAGCAGTTTGTTCTTTTTTCTTTTCTTTTTTTGAGACAGAGCCTCAAGCTGATACCCTGGGTAGTGCCGTAGCACCACAGCTCACAGCAATCTCCAACTCCTGGGCTCAAGCAGGTCTCCTGCCTCTGCCTCCCAAGTAGCTGGGACCACAGGTGCCCGCCACAACACCTGGCTATTTTTTGGTTGCAGTTGTCATTGTTGCTTGGTGGGCCTGGGCTGGATTCGAACCCCCCACCTTAGGTGTATATGGCTGGCATCTTAGCCACTTGAGCCACAGGTGCCAAGCCCGAACTATTTTTCTGTATTTGGGTGTGTTGTATTTATTTTTATCCTGTATAAAAATATACAGGATATGCTCGTTTCCGAGCATAGTAATCAGTTTTACTCTCTCACCATCTTCTAAATTTCACTTGGTACCTCTTAAAGTAGGCCTTATTCTTGACAACTTTAACAAACCCCACCCTGCAGAATAGAGACCCGCATCTATGGCCCCACACAAACTTGCAGGCCCAGCAGCACTGGGGGATGGGGGAGGAAAAAAAGCTGGACTAGTAATTCTTAACTATTCTGGCTTTCAAACTCCTTTACAAACCTGGTGAAAGAAATGAGCTCTCTCTGCTCAGTGTGCACCTCTACACGTATACACAAAACTCGAGTTTTTAAAGGTCTCTCTGCAACTTATTCCCAGACCCCCAATTAAGACCCTAATGTCACTGCTAGATGATCACCGTGGTTGCCTTGGATTTTGAATAATGGAAATTTCAGAAATTGTAATGTCTGATTTAGGGAAAATTTGAAGCGTGTAGAGTTATTCCTAGAGCTCTTACATTGTACAGCCTCAGGAGACTATTCAGAAACTCCATCCTAAATAGAATGTTTTAAGTTTAAAATGTGAAGTATGAACTCTCCCTACTGTGAGCCCAACTACAATTGTTGGCTCTTTGAGGTAATTTTTTCATAATGAACAGGAGTGTGTAGCGTGTTTTAAAATGCTAATCCTATAATAAACGAGTTTACCTATTGCTCCTGAAACCCCTTATGATTAAGTTACTTGTAAGGGGGTATGTTTTAGAACCAAGACAAATGAGTGAGAGACTGTGAAGGTGACTGAGTGGGCCCTAATTCACAGCCACAATCCCTCCCACTGTCCCCAACACTTCAAACTCAACCTTAATCCACCAATGAGCTCCTTTTCAGGTTCACAGATCTGTACCGCCTGAGATTTTATGGTGTCCCCACCCACTGGGCCTTGAGATGCTGCCACGCGGGTTTAGCAAACCGGTGGGGTTGTTTAAACCAACCAGGTTTGAGCAATGGCACCACTCTGGTGGCCTTGACTTCATTCCACATGGCGTGTTCAGCTCTTCATGAAAGCTAGAGAAAGTCATTTCCGAGGGCTGCCTGGAGAATCTAAGTTATTTCAGCAAGAGTAAAGAAAGGCTGTGGGTAAATCTAGTACTCGAGTTTTAGACTCAAACCAGCAAATGGAAGCCACAGTCCCTCTCTTTGAACCATAGGAGTGAAGACAAGAAAACAAAGTAACTGCAGAGAAATAGATGCCTGTGACTGGTACAGTTCCTCAGTAATAAGCATTAATCAGGGCAACGCTAGAATGGAATAATGTGGAATTCAATAGAAATGTACATTACATCCATTGGGAGCCAGATGACTTCATCACAGCTAATGTTATTACAATGAATATAAAAGGAATTAATGATTCACCATTTAGTTACTTTCCTCCCTTCCCCTAACACCTTTTCTTCAGCTTTAACAAACTGGTCTGGAGCCAACTGCGACATCAGTTTAGTAATGACTTTAAGCACCATTTACGCTGCTATCATGGCAATTTAAATTGTCACTTTCTATTAAAAGGTCTACCTCAGAATGGTTTTAAGTGAAAGCGTTCCACACTGACAGTGCAATTAAACAAGAAAAAAAAATCCTTTCTTGGGATGTCAGTGCAAACGCATTTTAAATAGCGGTTCAGCAGCGCCTTGCTAATTTAAACTACAGTATTGCTTTCTATTAAAGAATAGAAACTGATTTGGGCTTTTTTCCCTTCCCGTACTATGTGACAGTTTGAATTGGCACTGTGTCCCAGTCACAGCCCTGATGTGCCAAGGAGGTCCCTGAACCTAAAGTGTATCCCTCTCAAGGCAGGCATTAAACAGAAATCATTTCCCCGTGCGACGGGGACGCGTCACCTCTCACAGCATTTGCTTTTAAAATTGCCCTTTTCTGATCCAGCATGCCTTTTATCAAACTGTGGTCTGACTTGCTCATCAGGGAGAGAATTGTGAGTTACGGGAGGACTGCTTTATCAAGATGACAACTTCCTGCTTCAAAAATGGACAATCAACTCTAGAGAAGATTTAGGGTGGACCATAATTCTGAGTCCAGGTGTGTGAGTCTTTCCCTCTCTTTCAGATTTCTAAGTTTAGATCCTGAGAAGGTTTATGCGTTTTCCCAACCTCTTCTTCAATGCAGCTGAGGAAAGACACTTAAGGCACTTTAGACTTTGAATACATTTTAACACATAAATGATAACGGAGCACAAACGTTGAACGTGCCGGTACAAAATAACATGTTTGATCCACCTCATTTGTCTTCTGGACTCCCGTAGCCCCAATAGTGCATAATTCCCGGGCATTTGGCTTAGATAGATTCCAGCTATCAGAGAGAATAACACAATTACATTCTTAGGTGTTGGCGCCTTAAATTAGAAGTTGAAGAATATTTGAACAGCAGGAATGGCTGGCATTTTCTTTTAATGGTCTTGAAGCATTTGCAGCCTCTCTGAGAGAAACTGATGTCATGAGCAATAGCTCTGAAGCGCATTAGGCTTACCAGAAGTAAACGAGGCATAACATTGAAGTCACCCTGTTACATTCTCAATTGATACCGTTATTGCTCTGAAGGACACAGAGATAGCATCTTGAGAAAAGTGTCCTGATGATGGTTATTGAGATGCAATTTTTTATGTCTACACAATTACATTTCTCACTTCACCATATTCCACACTTGACTGGCATGGAAAAGATGATCGATGTAAACCCAGTCCTCACAAGAATAATACAGAAGCTACTGGGATCGAAACTCATTTTTATTTTACAAATTAGGCAAACTTTCTTTCAGTTCCACTTTCTTCCTGTTAATATAACTGACGATTGTATTGAACCCCAGGGCAGCTGGAAACAGGAGAAAGGGCCTGTTGATTTGGGGGCTAAAGGAGGCCAGGAAAGGGTCACCTCAGGAAGAAGTAATTCTTTTAGAAAGGTGGAGGTGGCGGGAGGAAGGACACAGGCCTGGAGAAACATACTTGGGAATGAGGCACATACAGAAAGTGGAGAGATCAGTAGAATTCTGGAGAGGGATATAAAGAGGTTCACACAAAGAACACGGGGCATGTTTTGTTTTTATTATTATTATTATTTTGGATCCCAAATAGCAGAAATTTATTCTGTCACATTAGAAGTTTGAAATCAGGCTAATTTCCTGTAGCTCAGTGAGTAGGGCGCCGGCTGGCAGGTTTGAGCCCAGCCTGGGCCTGCTAAACAACAATGACACCTGCAACCAAAAAATAGCTGGGCATTGTGGTGGGCGCCTGTAGTCCCACCACAACTTGGGAGGCTGAGGCAAGAGAATTGCTTAAGCCCAAGAGTTGGAGGTTGCTGTGAGCTGTGATGCCACAGCACTCTACTGAGGGCGACATAGACTCTTAGCTGCATTCAGGTGGTTGCCAGCTATCCTTGGGATTCCTTGGGTTTCAACTTCATCACTCAGTTTCTGAGTGATCTTCACATGGCTGTGGGGTGTGTGTGTGTGTGTGTGTGTGTGTGTGTGTGTATGCACAGTGCTCTTCTTATCAGGACATCAACCACCTTGGATTTAGTGCCCCTCCTCCAACCTGGTATGATGTCATTTTAACAAAATACATCTGCAAAGACTCCATTTCCAAATAAAGCCACATTCTGAGATTCTGGGTGGACATGAGATTTTGGGAGGTGCTTTCTTTTGGACTTCAGTTGGAATTTTCCATTTTTCCTCAGTAAATTTATTTTCCTTTTTTTTTTTTAGAGACAGAGTCTCACTTTGTCACCCTCAGTAGAGTGCTGTAGTGTCACAGCTCACAGCAACCTCCAGCTCTTGGGCTTAGGTGATTCTCTTGCCTCAGCCTCCTGAGTAGCTGGGACTACAGGTATCCACCACAAGGCTATTTTTTGTTGCAGTTTGGCTGGGGCTGGGTTTGAACCTACCACCCTCAATATATGGGGTCGGCGCCCTACTCACTGAATCAGGGGCACCACCATCCTTAGTAAATTTCATCAATTTCTTTTGACCCGTTGCCAAAGTCTGTGAGATTTTCTTTTATTACTTTTGATAGGTGTTCCCCGAGGGTTTTGGCTTTACAGACTTGACATGCATGTCTTCTATGTTTTTATGCACATTGTTTATTTATTTATTTATTTACAGAGTCTCACTTTGTCACCTTCTGTAGAGTGCCATGGCATCCTAGCTCACAGCAACCTTAAACTCTTGGGCTCAAGTAATTCTCTTGGTTCAGCCTCCTGAGTAGCTGGGACTACAGGTGCCCGCCACAACGCCTGGCTATTTTTAGAGACAGAGTCTTCCTCTGGCTCAGGCTAGTCACGAACTCTTGAGCTCAAGCAATCTGCCTGCCTTGGCCTCTCAGAGTGCTAGAATTACAGGCGTGAGCCACCATGCCTGGCCTTTTATCCACATCGTTGATTAAAAATAATTAAAGCGTTGGATAGCTTAGGGTCAACCTGGGGCATATCATTTTTGATCTTCTGGTATTGAAAGAGTTCTCTCATCAACTAATCAATCACATGTATCTGCTTATCATCCAATTACATCTCCCTCTTGTCCAAAAGGATGCCAAACACTTGTTGAAACCAAGACACATGAGATATACAACATTTCTCTGATTGATAAGTCTAGAAATGTTTTCCCCCAAACCAAAATGAGATGCCTCTTCACACCTGCTAGGATGACTATAGTAAGGGGGAATAGAGGTTACGAGGGGCTGGGATGAAGAAAAAGGGGTTATGTAATGAATACAGACTTTTTGTTGTGGATGATGACAAATTTTGAGTATAGACAGTGGTGATGGTTACACAGCAGTGCGAGTATATTTAACACCACTGTATTGTATACTTACGAATGGTTAAAATGCTAAATGTTGTATGATCTCCCACCCAACGGGCGTGGTGTGGGATGTCTGACACACCTTTTGGGTGCAGGGCATAAGTATAAGAGGGACTTTACCTAACAAATTCAAATATTTTGATCTGGTTGTTTGTACCCTCGTGTTAACCTGAAATTAAAAAATAAATAGGCAGAAAAAATGGATAATAAGTATTGTCTTCCCAAAAGAAGTGCTTTCTTTCAAAGAAAGAAAGTTAGCTCATAAAACTTTAAACATGTACTTTGAAACCCTAGAGTTGGAAGAAAAGTTAGAGAGTCAAAGCTAAAAAAGCCTGTTTAGGTGAGGAAACTGAGGATAAGAGAGTGAAGTCACTGTTGGAGGCCATGTGACCAGGGAATGGAAGCATTCTGATAGGACCTACAGTCCCGGCTCTGTAGTGTTAGTTCTGTCACTCCATGTGGAATCTGTTAAGAAGTAATCTATGTTGGCTCGGTGCCTGTGGCTCAAGTGGCTAAGGCGTCAGCCACATACACCTGAGCTGGCAGGTTCAAATCCAGCCCAGGCCCACCAAACAACGATGGCTGCAACCAAAAAACAGCCTGGCGTTGTGGTGGGCGCCTGTAGTCCCAGCTACTTGGGAGGCGGAGGCAAGAGACTCGCTTGAGCCCAGGAGTTGGAGGTTGCTGTGAGCTGTGATGCGACGGTACTCCACCCAGGGGGACAGCTTGAGGCTCTGTCTCAAAAAAAAAAAAAAGAATTAACCCATATTAACCCTATTGACCAACAATTTATTATTTCTCACCAAAATTGTGCTGGGGAATCAATATCTAGGTCACCTGTTTGTGGTTTACGTCACACTTTTCAACAATTGAGAGCAAGACTTGCAATGGTGTTCCATTGCTTTGAGGAGCTCAGGGTGGGGTTTGGTGTCACTTGCCTCTTTTACCCTTCCAGTTCTGGCTGCGAAGAGTACGTTCAGAGGAATGAGCCAAAAGCAGGTGTTTTATTACCCAGAGGAGAATAGCTCCTTAGTAAAGTGGGATTGCAGTACGAGGCCAAGTCTCCCCTCTCCTCATGTTGGCCTCAGGACTTAGATGGCCCATTTTACCCACGCAGTTTTCAGCATGGACATTTGAAGGTTTCTTCTGCAGGGAAGGGGGCTGCAATTGGGGTAGATGGTAGAGAGTCCCTCCTCGGTAAGATTAGGGCATGAGAACAGGAAATGGAGGAGGATATGGCAATTAGTAGGTAGCAGAGAGCCTGGGCTATGTGTGCGGAATGACATACCTGCCCAATAGAGGACAATGAATGTTAGTTCTCTGCAATCTCCTGGCTCTGTTCAGACTCCTCCTGTTCCCATGAGTCCAGGGGAGGAAGCTGGAGACAGGGTCTGAAAGTCTTCCTTTCCTTCTGAACACATGATTCCTGTAGTGTTCCAGCAGCATTTATAGGGTAACATCTGCAGTGGTTCTCCACCTTCCTAATGCCGCAATGTATTTTCATTGTTAAAAGGGGTCACGAACCACAGGTTGAGAACTGCTGATCTAAAGGTTCTCTCAGCACCATGGAAAGGTCATTTATGGAAGGTTAGAGGCCTCAACTTATTTAAAATGACAGTTTCATTTACCCATTTTCTTGGGCTTTGGTTCTTCCTCAGTCACTTTCATAGGGTCGGGGTAAATTTTATGGAATTACAACGCACATACAGAGAAGAACATGAAGCATAAGCACGCAGTTTAGTGCATTTCCACCAAGCAAATGGACCCATGTATATACGGCCCAGATCAGGAAACAGAGCATCCCCAGCCCCCAGCCACTTTTGTTCCTAGTGTTTCCCTTGATAGAGAACACACAAGCAGGATGCCAGAATACAGTCTGAATGTTCCCAAGACCAATTGGTGAAAAAACCTACCATTCAAAGCAATGTTGGAACTTCTTCTCTGGAATGGCCCTGAAAACTGTTGTATTGCCCTTGATATCCTGAATGTCATCAAAATGTCTTCCTTTCAATATTTACTTTATCTTTGGGTAAAAAAAAGTCCCTGAGGGCCAGGTCAGGTGAATAGGTGGTGTGTTTCAATAAAGTTATTTGTTTGCTAGCTAAAAACTCCCTCACAGATGGTGACGTGTGAGCCGGTGCAACATTATGATGCAAGAGCCGTGAGTTTGCCAAGATTTTCAGTTAAGACGTTCCTGTTTCTCTATTGATTTTTATTTGGTTTGCTGTGCTTCTCACAGTCAGCTGATGATTCTGCTGCACAATTTAATTTGCAATGTTTTCCTCAGTTCCACTTGTTACTGTCCTGACCTCTCTTCATCAGTGATCTTTTCTTTCCCCTCAAAACCCTGAACTTTTTAGTAGTCACACTCCAACCTGCCTTCCCCTTTTCCAAGCCCCTGGCAACCATGAATGTACTGTCTGTCTCCATAGATTTGTCTATTCAAATGTTTCATGTAAATGGAATCCTACAATATTTGTCCTTTTGTGTCCTTTTGTGTCCTATGTCTTTCACTTAGCACAATGTTTCCAAGGTTTGTCTGTATTGTAGTACTTCATTCCTTTTTATGGCCAAATAATATTCCATTATATGGGCTTGGTGCCTGTAGCACAGTGGTTACAGCACCAGCCACATACACTGAGCCCAGCCCAGGCCAGCTAAACAATGATAACTGCAACAAGAAAATAGTGGGGCGTTGCGGCAGGTGCCTGTAGTCCCAGCTACTTGGGAGGCTGAGGCAAGAGAATGGCTTAAGCTCAAGAGTTGGAGGTTGCTGTGAGCTGTGACGCCAGAGCACTCTACCAAGGGTGACATAGTGAGACTCTGTTTCAAAAAAAAAATCCATTATATAGATATCCCACACCCCCCAAAAGATATGTTGGTCTTAACTCCCAGTACCTCAGAATGTGACCTTGTTAGAAAATAGGATTTTGCAGATATGATTAGTTAAGTTGAACTCATATTGGAGTAGGGAGGATTTTTTTTTTTGAAGTTTTTGGCCGGGGCCAGGTTTGAACCTGCCACCTCCAGTATATGGGGCCGGCGTCCTACTCCTTTGAGCCACAGGTGCCGCCCAGGTAGGGTTCTTAATCCAGTATGACTAATGCTCTTATAAGAAGAGCAGAAGAGACACAGAAACATCCACAGAAGATGCTGTGTGATGACAGGGGCAGTGATCGGATTTACGCAGTAGCAAACCACAGAATGCCTAGGCTTGCCAACCATTACCAGAAATTGGAAGAGGCAAGGATTCTCCCCACAGGCCTTCAGCAGGAGCACAGTCATGCCACGACCTTCATTTAGAACTGCAAGCCTCAGGACTGCAAGAGAATAAATCTCTGCATTCTAAGCCACCCAGTTCGTGGAATTTTACTCCGGCAGCCCTAGGAAACTCATACAGTGAGCATCTGAGTTGCTTCCACTGGGGATTTTAATATTTTGTCTGTGGTATGTGTGACATGATTCTTTTGGCCCAGTTGAACCCATTTTTGCAGTTAATGTACACGACAAGTTGTGGGGCAGGTTTAACCCTTCCCAGTTTTTTTCTTGGGGGGGCAGTTTCTGGCTCTTTTCTCTGGTTTAAAGTGCAGTGATGTCATCATCTCAATTCAGTGCAACCTCAATCTCAAACTCCTGGACTCAAGTGATCCTCCTGCCTTGGCCTCCAGAGTAACTAGGTCCTCAGGTATGTGCCACCACATCTGGCTAATTTCTTAATTTTTTTTTTTTTTTTTTGCAGTTTTTGGCTGGGACTGAGTTTGAACTCACCACCTCCGGTACAGGGGGCTGGCGCCCTACTCCTTTGAGCTACAGATGCTGTCCTTTTTTTTTTTTTTTTTGCTGGTCTTGAACTCCTGGCCTCACCTCAAGTGATCCTCAAGTGTTGGCTTTCTAAAGTGCTAGGATTATAGGCCTAAGCCACACTATGCTCATAATAAAGAAACTGAGGTCCAGAGAAGATAGTAAGGGACCAAACCAGGATTTCAATCCAGGTCTTCAGATTCTAGGTTCAGCTGTCAACAAACCAGAATGCCTAGTAAGTAACTTACAGTGGGAGAGACAGCTGAGTGAGAGAGAAAGATGGCACAGCAATGACAATAGCTAGTAGCATCTGCTGGGTACTAAGTGCCAGGCACTGTGCTAAGCATTTTTCTCACATGTGACAAACCATGGTAGTTGCCTACGTATTATCTTCTTCTTTTTCTTTACTAAACAAAACCTAAGCTACCCAGGGTTGCAATGATGCCGGCTGAAAATTATATTTCCGAGCCTTTATTGCAGCCAGGAGTGATCAAGTGTTATAGTTTCAGACAATAAAATTTCTATGTAAGTTGTTACGGATTTCCAATGTGGTAGCTGTACCCACCCAAAGATTCATACTCTCCTTCTGTGGCACAGACATGTTGCTGGAAGAACTCCCCAATCAGGGACTGTAGTTTCTGGCTTCCCTTGCATCTGTGTGGACTCATGTGACAGAAGTCTGGCTAAGAAAATGTGGGCAAAAATACATAACCTTGAGTCTAGACCTGATCCATAAATTGTCTTACACAATTCTCCATGCTGTCTTATGTTCCCCCTTCTGCTGGCAGGATGGTAATATGACCCTGGAAACCACATATTCTAAATTGGTCACTGCAGAACCTCGAGGAGCTAAGTTGCCTCCCATCCTCTCCCACCCTCTGCTATCAACTGGCCTTGGAAAGAATGAGAAGTCAAACATCGGTTGTGTTCATCCACTGGTGAGTGGGGCTTGTTTGTTACAGCCCTTAGGCTACCCTGACTTGAACAGTTTTTATTTTCTTGATTCAGTCACTATACCCTCTTCCTTTTCGCTGTTAGGAATATAGACATGGTGGCTGAGGCTTCAGCAGACATGTTAGCATCATGAAAGGTCGTGAAAGATCTTAGCTCTGAAATCTTTTTATTTTTTATTTTATTTTTTTTATTTTTTTGAGACAGAGCCTCAAGCTGTCCCCCTGGGTAGAGTGCCGTGGCATTACAGCTCACAGCAACCTCCAACTCCTGGGCTCAAGCGAGTCTCTTGCCTCTGCCTCCCAAGTAGCTGGGACCAC
>CAUYTI010037754.1:0-14543 GCA_963575145.1 Galago senegalensis | reverse complement strand
GGTGTTCTGCCGGTATCACTCTTCTCTCTCAGCTGGGCTCCCAGTTTTCAACTTTGTTGGGTGTTTCTCCAGACTTTATCCTTTCTTCTGAACAGGAGCTTCTGTCGGAGACTGGTGCCTGTCGGCCATCTTGACCACTCCTTGAGTTAATTTTTGTATGTAGTGAGAGAGAGCAGTCCAGTGTCATCCTTCCACATGAAGCTATCCAGTTTTCCCCACAGCATTTATAGAATATGGCATCCTTTCCCAGTGTATGGCTTTGTCTGCTTTGTTGAAGGTAAGTTGACTGTATGTATTTAGCTTTATTTCTAGGTTCTCTATTCTTTTTTTTTTTTTTTTGAGACAGAGCCTCAAGCTGTCACCCTGGTAGAGTGCCATGGCATCACAGCTCACAGCAACCTCTAACTCCTGGGCTCAAGCAAGTCTCCTGCCTCTGCCTCCCAAGTATCTGGGACTATAGGTGCCCACCACAATGCCTGGCTATTTTTTGGTTGCAGTCATTATTGTTGTTTGGCGGGCCTGGGATGGATTTGTACCCGCCAGCTCAGGTGTATGTGTCTGATGCCTTAGCCACTTGAGCCACAGGCGCTGAGCTTGGGTTCTCTATTCTTTGTCCTGTGTCTATGCATGTGCTTTTATACCAGTACAATCCTGTTTGCATTACTATCATCTTGTAGTATAGTTTGAAGTCTAGTAACGTGATGCTTCCAGATTTGCTCTCTTTGCTTAGGGTCACTTTGGCTATTTGTGAAGAGCTACAAATTTTTGAGGATCTATTATGTTCTGAGACTTTGAATAAATTATTTTTGTTTCATCTTCTTGACAGTAGTACAAGGTAGATTTTATTATTAGCATTTTCACTGGTGAAGAAATTAAGATTTATGATGATCACAAGGCAGATGTAGAATTTGGTCTTATGTTTCTCAGACTCTGAGATTCGTATTCAGATGCTATCTAGGAGACAATAACCAAACAAATTTTATTATCTGACTTTTGTGGTTATGACTTTATGTAGGGAAGCAGAAACCATTCAGAGAGTTCATTAGAGTTTGGAAAACTGGTGTTTGAAACTCCTTACCTTAAAGTATTTAGTCCTGGAGTAACATTTTTAGATCAATAATACAAACTGTACTAAAAAACTAAAAACCTATATTACCATTAATGTTGTCTTAGGGGAGGAAGGACCTTGATTTTCTTTTTGCTTAGTTCAAATTCTGTATGTTAAACACAGTACTATTCAAAATATTCATTACATAGTATATAGTAGAGAGCATAGAATTATTAAAATTTTTGCATGGTCTCCTAAAGCAATAGTAGTTGGGCATGGTAAATATTGATTTATTTTTCTTTATGTATTTATTTTTTTATGGCAAACATTGATTTAAAAAATTGGAGCTGTCAAAGCAGATTTTGAAAGGTACCGTCATGTCTTGGCATTCATGATGTGAAAAAAGATAAGTCCGTGTTCATTGTCAACACAATTACGTTTTGTTCCTGAGATGGAGTTCTGCAAACATATTTGCTTACATGGATCTATGAAAATACATTTCACCCTTGAGGAATTTTTATTTTTTTGCTTGCCCATCTCATTATTGTTTTCTGTGTTGTCTTAAGGAGATCAATCTTGAAGCCTTGTGTAGAATGATGTTTTCTATTTTATTGTACTATGTACTTAAAGTAACAGAATGAACCCAGTGTTCTGACCAGCAGCCTGAAGTGGATCAAATGAATCTATAGAGGGAAGTCAGACAAGGACAACTGGCATGAATAAACCTGGCATTTAGGCACCTGTTGTAGTTTATTTCATTAATAATTAATTCTTTCTCCTTTATTCCTGAAAGACATCTCTAAATCCTGGAGGCATTAGCTCTTGCTGATCAAATTGCTTGTTGTACAAAACAGAGCTAGAAAGATTGTAAGGCAACTAGCCCCATTTGTGACTTTGTCAGAGAAACTGGCTTCTAATACTTAGCACAGACCTGACAAAGGAGGTGCTAACAGAATGTTCTGGATCCCTCTTACTGAGGGCTTATAGGGTTTCAAGTCTGGATTAAGCACCTTGTAATTCGTGCTTAAAATATAAATACCCTTCAGCCAAAGTCTCCTATGTATTATGCTACAGCAAATGTGTACTTTGCCTTATATAACAAATGAGCTCCTAAAATTGGAAGAATGTGTTTAAGTATATACTATAGGCCAGATCCTCAATCCTTCCCCAAGCCCTAACAAGTAGATAATATTCTAATTCTTCTGTTAAGAAAATGGAGACTGAGATGAGGTAAATAATTTACCTTCTTCCCAAGATTCTCAGCTGGTAAGATTTACCCTGGATTTCTTTAACAAAGCTGTTGTTTTTCCTGCTATACTCTACTGTGTATTATTATAGTTTTATAAATCCAGTCATGTTTTAAATGAATGGAAGGACTCCAATGTAAAGGATTTTCATCGTAAAATAGTCCTTTAGGGAATGCATTTAAAAACAATAGTGATCTGGGCAGCACCTGTGGCTCAAAGAAGTAGGGCACTTGCCCCATATACCGGAGGTGGTAGGTTCAAACCCAGCCTCAGCCAAAAACTGCAAGGAAAAAAAAAAGTTATCTTTCGTAAATTTGATTTTTATGCTAATTTAAAGGGCACATAGCTCTAGCAATATTAGTAGTATTATTTAAAAAGATTCCTGGTTTCTTTGTATATAAATATATGACCATGCACTGTATTTAGTCCTTATGCATACTATTTCATTTAATTTTTATAATAATCACATATAAAATGAACATATTATTCTCATATTCAGGTAGGGAAAATAAAGTGTGTAAGGTTAAAATGCTTGTCCAAGGATATACAGCTGATAAGTTGATAAGTTGGGATACTCTGTTTTTTTTCCCACTGTAGTTTGGAAAAACCACACAACCCCACCCAAAAAAAAAAAAAAAAAAAACAAAAACAAAAACAAAAAAACCCCTCCAAAAACAGAACCACAATATTGAGGATTTCTTTTTTTTTTACAGTGACATTTTTCCTAACCTTTTTGGCTCATAGTCTAATTATGGAAAGTTCTAGAAAGATAAAAATATTGCCTGTGATGTTGGGATATAAAAAGAATATATGATTGGTTTTCATTCCAAGTCACTAGCACCTACTACCAAAACCCCTTGTAATTTCCTAAATTATAGGGGTGCTAGGAGTATTTTTTGTTCTAACATTTGATCTTTGATCCTGGTTCCTGACAGAGAGTTTCTAAATCCCTTGAATTGTTTAAGTTATGGAAGCATCCTTTTTCTAATGGGGCAACTCTTGATGGGATCCTGGACAGCTCCTGGGTGGGCATTGGTCACCAGAAGACCATGGTGTGATTATAAGCTTTGAACTTTCAGCCCCTCCAGGAAAGGGAGAGGGCTGGAGATTGAGTTTATAATTAATCATGCTTAGATGATGAAGCCTCCATAAAAATCTCTAAAGTATGGGCTTTAAAGAGCATCTACATATACCTGCTGGAGGGGGCAGCACCCTCCAACCCCAAAGCAATAGCAGCTCTTGTTCTCTAGACCCTTCTGGACCTCACCCTATGTATCTCTGCATCTGTTCTCTATCATATCCTGTATAATGAACTGGTAAATGTAAGTAAGCATTTTTCTGTGTTCTGTGAGCTAACATAGAAAATTTTGAACCTGAAGATGGGGTTGAGGGAATCCAAAATTTATAACCAAGCCAGACACAAGTGTGGGTAACCTGAGAATAAACTACTTACAATTAATATCTAAACAGTGGGCAGTTTGATGGGACTGAGCCCTTAACCCTTAATGTCTGCCCGAACTCCTGATGGTTAGTGAAATAACTAAATTTAGGGCACCCAAGTGGTGTCCAGACAGTGAAAGAATCAGTTGGTGTGGGGTTGGTGTGTGCCCATGGCACCTGGTATCAGTAGAGAGTTGAAGAGAAGGAACATTTTGTGTTTTCTATGTGCTAGCCTCAATGCAAATAAGAAGAATTGCCAAATTTTATTGTAATATTACAGGGGAAAATCAGATTGTTTTAGACTGCCTTTCTTGTCATTAAATATAATACTCTAATCTTAATTTTTTTCAGTAAAAAAGTTAATTTATACACACAATTTTCAGCATTTTTAGACGATATTGTCAATCATTCTGTCAGTTTCTTCAGCCATTACAATTTAAGGTTCAAACAGAATGGAGAAGCTTTTTTCAGATTAAGAAATGTAGGGTTGTACATGACATTTGCCACTTTCACTTATTGCTTAACTTGTTGAGGAAAAGAGTTTCTCCTCATGAATTCTTATAGGAATATTTACTTTTTTCATTAAACTCTGTACATTGATGCTTGAGCCATAGATGACTAATATTCTGATATTTTCAAATTGTCACAGTATTATTCTGAGGATTGCTTGATGTGGGGAGTTGAAACTGTTGTTCCTTCAGGTACATACCAGGTGCAGAAGTAACTTGCTTACCATTCTACAACCTGCTTAGTGGGTGATGTGGAGTAAGACAGACAGTACATTAATAACAGAGTTTTAATTCTGATATCTTGCTTGACTAGGTATATAGAGAAGAGGGCAACTGGTGTTGTAATCTGGTAAAGAGGGGGAAGAAGTTATACTACACAAGTGGGTTTAGACAAGTTGTCTTTTATTAGAACTCAGTTATCTAAGCACAGTCTTTTGTCTAATTATTTTCCTTGGACCTACACTATGTTAATATGATTTCCATTGTTTGGAACATCCCCCAGCCAATGAGTGTACTCACTGGTCAACCTGAAGATATGTGAGTGACATAACTGGTTCTACCCAATGTCCAGTAACACCTCAGTCATAGCATTTACTGTAATGGAACTCTCACCTGTCTACTGTGGAAATAAAATCTTAGAATCAAATTTTTTTTTATTAAATCATAGCTGTGTACATTAATGCAATCATGGGGTACAATGTGCTGGTTTTATATAGAATCAATATTTTAACATATGGCAGTGATGTTTACTAATGTTCTTTCTGCAAGTACGGAGAGGAAAGGAAAAACAGAGAGAGAAAGGGAATGGAATATAAAAGCAATTCTCAGATGGACAGATCAATTTCCTCAGCGTGTTGTCATTTAGAAATCATAAATATTCATATCAGATGTACCATATGACAAAGTGGAGGGCTTTGGATTGTTCTGGCAGGTGAGAGGTAACCAGACTCTTAGATAACATCATCTACATCCTCCATGGTTAACTGCTTAACAACAGGGGTTATATCTTATTAAATTAGTCCCTAGCATTGAGTTTGGAATATAAAACCTAACGTATTCAGAAATGTTGGTTGACTTTAGGCATGAGGAATACTTGGGTTCTGTAGTAAATGTAAAGCTTTATGTACAAGTTATTGAAACTTCTACAAATAGCTATTTAGCATTTAATACAATTCAATCAAACTCACTTAAAAGAACATTATTAAGATAAATTTTCAAGGTCTTTTTTAGTCTTATGTATTTGTGATAAAAGCTGGTTTAGTTTTTCTTGAAAGGATTCTCTAGTTTCCATGTGTCAGAAAACCAGGATGTCTTTAATCTTCTTCAAGTAAGCAATTAAATGTCTTTAAAATAATACATGTTGGGTAGATGATATAGGTAAAAGGAAAATGAATAAGCATCATGGTGTCTAATTATACTATAATTATTCTGATAGTAAGGTAAGTAGTAGATATCAGCAGCAATTTTTAAATGGGAAAGTTTGCTTAATGAGACTTTTTTTTTATCCCATAGTTACTTAGTTATGTAGTTAGATTATGTTTCTAGACTAAACTCATCTTTCTTGTTTCTTTCAGTGGTTTCTTAGACAATTCCATAAGTCTAAAAGTGTCTTAAGACAATTTAAATTGTTCCTTACCTGTCTGCTGATATCCCTCTAGACTTGAAAGTGAGGACTGAGCTGATGGGGTCTTGTTTGTTTACTGTTATTACCAAGCACTTAATATAGTTAATAACATATATAAGTCATGGAAATGCTATTGGTTGTTTGAAACTACTTTGGACTAAAAATTGTCATCGATTGATGTTTCTCAAATATCAAAATGGCTGAATAATCACATATTCCTGGATTAAGTATAAAACAGAAAATTATAGATTGTTTTCATGCCATGCTAGATGCTTCTTCAACTTTGACCAATCAGAGTCTTATATTAGAGTTGATCTAGCCAATCATATTCTTGTGAACTACTTTAGGTGATTCCTCACTAGTCAAAATTGATTTTTCCTTCTTTTGGCTATGTTCTAGCTATTGTAGATTTTTTTTTAGGCTGACGTGATAGATAATATAATGCAGAAATTAATAAGAGCCTTGTAACTGGCCAGTTCTCAGGAACAGGTAAAACTATTTTGGTTTTTACTTATTACCATTCTATTGATGTTTGTGTGAAGTTAATGATTGCAAACTATGTGATGGAGGGAGAAAGAGAAGCTACTAGAATCCTTGAAGCACAAAAGCTTCAAGAGCTTCTGAGAGATAGGTGCCTGCATTTTAATTTCAAAGGTTTTGAAATCAATTCACTAATTCATATGCAATTTCCTTCACATTTTTAATCATTTATCAGAGGAGACACAATTACAACTATCACAACAAAAATGAGTGTGCTGTAAGTTGCCGTTGGTTAACAACAGCATGAGCAAACACATTTACAGACAACTTAAATTGAGCTCCAATATACCCATAACGAGAATGAAATTGTAGAGAATAATGAGTGAAACATAAAATAGCTGCCAAAGGGTATGGACACTAGAAATAAGAGAAGAAATAGGAATGGAGAAAATGGTGTGTATGTAGATATATCCAGTTCAAGTGGCCCAAATAACATTAGTTTCTATCTTGGTATGTACTAATACTGAAGATGAACTCAGCAAACGAAGAATTTTTATGAAACTATGTGAGGGCTGCTTTTTAGGCATGGATTTCACTTTTTTAAAAAATAAAACTGTTGGAATTTCTTATTGTGCAAATATACAAATTATCCTGAGTAATCCTCTATTTTTGTGGGTTAATTCTGAATATATGAAAATATTACTATATTTCACTCCAAATTTTAAGATTCTTAATATTATTCATGCAAAATTTGTATGTAACACAGTGTCACTCATGTGAAAATGTTATGTCATTGAACCTACCTTAAAATTAAAATTAAAGAATTAAGACCTTTTTTAGTATGTTGGTGCTTTTGAATTAAGGATTGGGTGGAATGAAGTGTGTGGGGGTAGATAATAACTGGGTATTATAGATCAGATATGCCTATGTAAGACTTTAACAAAAAAGCTCCCATGTTAAAGACGGCATCTTAAGTATTTATTCTGGGATCATCTGAGCATTTGCCCTAATTCTTAACTTTAATTCCCAGGGGAAAACTAGGTATTTAGTATCATAGTCAGTTAATTGTAAGACTTATAAGAAATCAACTCACAGAATCAACAGTCAGGAGTTCAGAAATCCTTAATTTTTCTATACAAATTTTACTTTTTATTATTTGGAAACATTATTAAAAATAGTATGTTGTAAAAAGTAAAAAATGCAAGAAAATCTATAAAGTAATAGACGAAACCTTCCTAACCTCTTTCACCTTAAATCAATCATATTTTCCTGAGGAAATGACTTGAATGAAATGAAAGGATCCTTCAAGGAATTTTCCTATAAAATTATTTTGGGGGCTATAATTATTAATATTTTATTGGATTAAAAAAAAAAGTAAGAACCGTGGTATCCTTCCATAGGACCATATCATTTCAAAGCAATTACCACTCAGTTAAAAAAAAAAATAGCCTGTAGACTTGACAATTCTTATGTCTGAATTATTGGATATTAATTGTATTAGGAATCCTATTGGCTGTAAAGAGACAGAAAACTGAATTCATCTTAAAAAGACTCTTAAAGATTTTTATTGATTCATGAAATTGAAAATCTGTAATAGACATGGCTTCAGTTTTGCTTTAACTTGGGGCTCAAATGCTGTCCCTCCGCTTGACTCCTTTGCTGGTCACATGCTCTGATAGGCACAGCTTCATCGTGGCAGGAGGGCTGCAGCAGTAGTGAAAATGTGGGGCAGTGGTGAAAAACCTTCAGATGCAGTAGTGGAAAGCATTCATTTCCAGAACTGAATTCCACTGGTATCAATTGGCCTGATTGAAGTATTGTTAATCTGCAAGGAATGCCATAACAAACTACCATGCACTGGGTGGCTTAAATGGCAGAAACTTAGATTCTCACAGTTCTAGAGGCCAGAAGTCCAAAATCAAAGTGTTAATAATAGGTTTGGTTTCTTCTAAAGGCTCTCTCCTTAGTTTGCCTTTTGACTGTGTCCTTACACGGTTGTTCTTTTGCTTGTGAGATTGTACTAATCTCCTCTTTTTATAAGGATGTCAGGCATATTAAATTAGGGCCCATCTGAGTTACTTCAATTACTTTAAAGGCCCACCTCCAAATGCAGTCACATTCTGAGGTGCTGGGGGTCAGGGCTTCAACATACGAATTTTAAGAAATACAATTGAGGGAGACACCTGTGGCTCATGGAGTATGGCACTGTCCCCATTCCACCCAATCTTTAATTCAAAAGCACCAACATACTAAAAAAGGTCTTCAATTCTTTAATTTTAATTTTAAGGTAGGTTCAATGACATAACATTTTCACATGAGTGACATTGTGTTACATACAATTTTGCATGAATAATATTAAGAATCTTAAAATTTGGAGGGAAATATAGTAATATTTTCATATATTCAAAATTAACCCACAAAAATAGAGTAGAGGATTACTCAGTATGGGGGTGGCGGGTTCAAATCTAGCCCCAGCCAAAAACTGAAAAAAAAATAAAGAAATACAATGGAGCCTATAATACCATGCTTATGTAGCTACTGGCACATTTGGGTCATATGCTACCTGTGCATCGAGTGGGAGAGCCAGCTAGACTGAAAATAGTGAGGAGTGGATCCCCAACTCAAAACCAGCCATTGTCATCACGGGTCCGGCGAATAGATTCTTGCTGGGCCATTCCCGCAAATGTCCATTTCATGGAGAAAATATATACTAGGATTATATTATCAGTGGCAGTCATTTTTGTAACAAACTAATGATAAATAAGTAAATAGTAAAGGAAAAAAATGGACCCTTGAGTTAAACTTTATATATTCACTACAGAAGAGAGCAAAACATTATCCTTCTTAATAAAAAACCAAAGTAGTAGCTTCACCAAAAGTCCTTTCTAATACAGAAAAATGACAACCTGAGATGATATCAGCTCTCTTATCTATCTTAAAGTTAAAGTAATTGAACATTTTAGACTGGGAAACAAAATAATGATTAGTAAGGAGCTTTCTTTAGTGGATATGGCCTTGTTTATCTCACTTATTTTCAGAAATAACAGGAGATTTTTTTCCACCATAAATATAATCTTTTTCTAATCCTTCAATTATAAAACAACACAAACAAAACGAGAAAAGTCCTCAATACTCAGAGAAAGGAACACACCCAAATAGAAAGCTTTCTTGGTGCTAAAATCAGGAAAGAAAAATACTATACTATCCCAGATCATGGTAAGCAGGACAACCTATTTGTGACCAAATTAAAGATATTATCAGGAGTCAACACTCACATCTCCAGCTCTTGAGTACTGCAGTACTGGTTGTGAGTAGAAGACATTCTGGAAGACTGTTTTTTTTCCCCCCTCACTTAGTAGTATGAAGGATCAAGGGAAGCTTGTGAAAGTACAGAAAGCACCTTATTTAGCATATGTTGAAGCCCTGACCTCCAGCACCTACATCCTGGCAGGTAAGCTGGGGCCAAGGAGAAATCACACAGAGAGGTTAGCCTACCCTGAATCAATCACTTTGGCATGGGAACTGCAATACACTGATTGGCCTAAGCCTGGTTTATATGCTTTACCTCTCAGTTAGGCATTGACCACCACATAAATCACATGAACTGAGTGTGAGGAAAAAGTGAATTAATTCTACTGTCAGACAAAAGGGAATAGATCCTGGGAAAGCAAACGAGTGATGTTTATACTCACCAGGAACTAGATGAAGATTACTGAAGACTAAGGAATTAGTGAAATGTTTATATTTAAATGATAAAGAAGAAATTATATAAAATATGCAAATAGAGGAAGTAATTCATTGAGTAAGGAAAAATAGCTTTATTTCAGAATTTTTACATGAAGATAATGGGGGAGAAATATCTCCAGAGTTTGGAGGGAGATGAGATTTCACCCCTGCAGGCTACAGCCAGTCACATCATCATTAACTTGTTAAGACAACAGAAATTTATTTTCATATATGCACCAACACTTCAACTATATGTCCTATGTACTCTAGATAAAAAATCTATTTTAATGCATGATATCTTCAAGCAGAAGAATGAAGCTATGGGAAGAAAACCCTGGCAGTCAAGATGGTAATCAACCTAAGTGACTGTCAACTGATGAATGGATTAATAAACTGTGGGATAGAAGAAGCCCAAGTGCCCACCGATCCATGAATGGATCAATAAACTGTGGTATATATACACTATGGAATACTATACAGCCCTAAAGAAAGATGGAGACTTTGCCTCCTTCATGTTTACATGGATGGAACTGGAAGCTCATAGACCCATGAATGGATCAATAAATTATGGTATATGTACACCGTGGAATATTATGCAGCCCTAAAGAAAGATGGAAACTTTGCCTCCTTCATGTTTACACGGATGGAGCTGGAAAATGTTCTTCTTAGCAAAGTATCACAAGAATGGAAGAAAAAGTATCCAATGTACACAGCCCTATTTTGAAACGAATTTATAGCTTTCATAGGAATGTTAAAACCTAATTATAGCCTTAGAATATGGGAAGGGGGATGGGAGAGGGGAAAGGAGGAGGGTGGATGGGGGAGAGAGGGTGATTGGTGGGGTCACTTCTATGGTTTATCCTACAAGGGCACAAGTGAATCTAAAAGCAGAGTAAGAATGTCTTAATAACTAAGAAAATGACATGAAGGCCACGTTAACCAGTTTGATGAGAGTATTTCAAAATGCATGTGAAAACACCACACTGTACCCTGTGATTGCATTAATGTACACAGCTATGATTTAATAAAAAAAATCTAAAAAAAAACTTGAAAAATATGTGAGTATGGAGAATTCTCAAAGAACTTGATCCTGCAATCCTATTACTAGGTATCTACCCAGAAGAAAATACCTCATTTTATCACAAGGACATTTGTCCTTGAATATTTATAGCAGCTCAATTCACAATTGCAAAAATATAGAAGCAACCCAAGTGCCCATCAACCCATGGATAGATTAATAAACTGAGGTCCGTGTACACCGCAGAGTACTATTCAGCCATAAAAAGATGGAGACTTTGTCTTTTGTATTTATCTGGATGGAGTTGAAGAAAATTCTCCTTAGTAAAGTATCTCAAGAATGGAAAAGCAAGTTCCTTATATACCCAATACTAATTTAAAACTAGAAGATGAATATATATATAGGCCCAAAAGAGATAAAAACACAATTAAATTCAAGTAGCTGGGAGGGAAGAAAGGGAAGAGGAGGTATAGTAAACTCCCATCTAATGGATACAATATAGGGTATAAGGTGTAACTCCTGGGTGAAGGACTCAGCTAAAATTGGGCACTAGCTAACAAATGCAAACAATGTAACCCAATGGTATGTATCCTTATTTAATCCAAAAAAAGAAAAATATTTTTCTCTATTTACATCCATCAAAAAAAAAAAAAAAAAAAGCGACTGCAGTGCTTTAAACATCTTTAAGATCACTCCCACTACAGTGCATTGTGGAGAACTAGAATGGCTGTCAGAAGGCTGGTTCAGAGACACTTGTTGCATTGGGTAATGGGGGTTTGCATCAGGCATCTCAGTGGTGATTGAGATGGAGAGAAACAAAGGTCACTGAGACGCTTTGAGAACTTAGTGAGGATTGAGCACAAGGGAGAGAGTGCAAGGTGCAAGATAATTCCCAAATACTTGTCTTGGAGTTGTGGGGGTGTTACTGCTTGGGTGAGGAACCCTGGAGGAGGACTAGGTTTTGGAAGGGGACAGATAGGAGTAGCTTGTGGTTGAATTTGTGGCGTCCACAGAGATGCTGAAGAGGCATATGGGTAAGTGGACCTTGGTTAAGCTCTGCCCTAACCACAATTAAAATCTGTGATATCTTCAAGAGATGAAGGGAGAGCAGAATTATTCTGAATGAAAAATGAGTACAGAAAGAGTAATTTGCCTGCCTTGGGTTCATGGTCCTGGGAGATACCCTGGAGAGATACCTTTCCTGTGTCCTGCAGGAAAGCCCATGGCTGGGGTTGGTGTGGAGTAAAGTAGTGCAGACCATGACTCTTCAGTGTTCCTCGTATGAGAAGAGGGGTCATCACTGTGAAGGTTTTGATCTCACAGCAGCATCTTTGCCCAGGGCTACTGTGTCCTTTAGTATCTTCCTATTCATAATTAAAGGAAAATCTAATCTTCCTTCTTCCAACACCTTGCAGGATTTGGCCTCAGTCAATGCTCTCTAACATCATCGGGCACTTATTTTCCTAGATTCTCTCAAGGCTGGCTCCCTCTTGTTTCCTCTTACAAACCAAACTTGCTTCTGTCTCAGGCTTTTTGAACTTGACACTCTCTTCCTTGCTCCCTTAATGGCAGCTCTGCGTTCAATTTGAACTTAAATCCCTTCTCCGTGGAGTCTTCCCTGTTCCCCAACTGAAGTGCTCACTCACATTACCTTCCATCCTTCTAGGCCATTTCCTTGCTTTCTTTTCTTCAGTGATCTTGCACTAGCTGACTCTGGGTGTATGTGTTTATCCCCCTGTTTCTCCCTACTGAATGAAAGTTTCACACAGATGGAAACTGGGTCTGTCTTGTTCTGTGCTTTAATACCAGCACCTGCTGTGGGGCCTGTTAAGTGGAGGTGCTCAATAACTTTGTTTAATAAACAAGCTCTATTAGGCAATGGGAAAACACAGATAAACATTGGAGGGAATGCCAAGTCTCTCAGTATGGAAGGGTCAGACACTGGGGGAGTGTTGGTGCTTTGTAGAGGAGTAAGGTGTGGGGGACAAGTTCTGAGCAGAGACACTGAGGCCAAATAGTTCAAATATTCCCACTTAACAAGAATTTTCAGAATATTAGGAAGTACACATATTTTATTTACATACTTTGTTTTTGCATAGATTGAGTCAAAATCATAAGTGTGCCCTTTACCCAGATAGTGTTCACTGTACCCCATAGTTGTGAATTTATGCATTCTCTCCCCTGCCAAGCTTGGTTTTCTCTTTTTTTTTTTTTGAGACAGAGCCTCAAGCTGTCCCCCTGGGTCTCTCCCCGTGGCATTACAGCTCACAGCAACCTCCAACTCCTAGGCTCAAGCGAGTCTTTTGCCTCCGCCTCCCAAGTAGCTAGGACCACAGGCGCCCACCACAACGCCCGGCTATTTTTTGGTTGCAGCCGTCATTGCTGTTTGGCGGGTCCGGGCTGGGGATTCGAACCCGCCACCTTAGGTGTATGTGGCTGGCACCTTAGCTGGTTGAGCTATAGGTGCTGAGCCAGCCAAGCTTGGTTTTCATTGAGATTCACTACCCTATTATACTTCAGTGTTGATGGATTAGTTCCAACTTGGTATTGAGCACGTGTTTGTTCTCCATTCTTATGATGTTTTATTTAGAAGAATGGTTTTCAGTTCCATCCAGGTTGGCACAAAAGATAGTAGGTCACCATTATTTTTCTTTCTTTTTGTTTTTTAGAGACAGAGTCTCACCCTTGGTAGAGTGCTTTGTCACTCTTGGTAGAGTACTGTGGTGTCACAGCTCACAGCAACCTCTAGCTCTTGGGCTTAGGCGATTCTCTTGCATCAGCCTCCCGAGTAGCTGGGACTACAGGAGCCAGCCACAATGCCCGGCTATTTTTTTGTTGCAATTTGGCCAGTGCTGGGTTTGAACTCACCACCCTTGGTATATGGGGCCAGCGCCCTACTCACTTAGCCACGGGTGCCCCCCAACACCATTGTTTTTCATGGCAGAACAGTATTTCATGGTGTGCATATACCAGTTTATTAATCCACTCATGTATTGGTGGACACTTATTGGTTGTTTCCATGTCTTTGCAGTTGTGAATTGTGCTGCTATAAACATTCGAATGCAGGTATTCTTTTCATAAAATGCCTTTTTTTCCTTTGGGTATATACCCAACAGTGGGATTAGATCAAATTGTGGGTCTAACTTTATTTAAGGTATCGCCATATGATTTTCCATAGAGATTGCACTAGTTTGTAATCCCACCAAGCAGTGTGTAAGAGTTTCTTTCTTGCTGGATCCATGCCAGCATTTGTTGTTTTGGAACTTGTTAATATGAGACATTCTCACTGGAGTTAGGTAATATCTCTCTCTTTTTTTTAATTTTACATTTCTTTCTTTTCTTTTTTTTTTTTTTTTGAGACGGAGCCTCAAGCTATCCCCCTGGGTAGAGTGCCATGGCATCACGCTCACAGCAACCTCCAACTCCTGGGCTCAAGTGAGTCTCCTGCCTC
>CAUYTI010037753.1:0-12898 GCA_963575145.1 Galago senegalensis | reverse complement strand
TACATTATCTAATTTAATCCTCAACAAGGTGCTGCAAGGTAGGAGACAGCATCACCACTTTGAGAGGAGCACGAAGAGACTCGCAAGGTTGTCTGGGTACGAGTCTGCTCCAAATAATCTGCCCCATGCAAACTCCCTGGATTTAGGAAATACAAATTATAATATATTCATTCAAAACAATTCACCAGCATATTCTTTGAGAAAAGTGGCAGGATAGTTAATAAAAACGAAGGTCGTTTTTAAAGCAAATCAGGACAATTCCAAATGGACCTTGTTCTCCAGAACATGGATAACAGTACTAGGCGTACTGAACTGAGAAATCATAAGAAATTAAGTAAATGTGAATGAACTCACTGATAGGGAGTTCTGTCATCTCTATGTGCTGTTGAGGGGAATGGATTTATTTCCGCAAGTGCAGACTGTAACATGAGGAGGAGGAAAGATTTCCTCAACCCATCCATATAAAGCATTAGAATGTCAAACTCGACAGCTGGTGTAAGGGCTCAATGAAATTGCTGGTAAGCTTAAAGATCCTGCCTCACTCTGAAGCCCAGGGTGAGGATCACTATGCCAAGGACAGGTGCAAATGTGTAACTATGACTTGCTAAAATATCCTCATTTTGACAGTTTGATTACCTTCCCTGCCTTATGTGCCAAAATACAGACCTCGTCTCCTCCCACATTTATGTGGACACTTACTGTAAAATGTTACCCACCCCTGAGGAATGCTTCATCTTTGTATCGGGCAGGGGAGAAAGAGATGTTTGTTTTACCATGAACACTAAGTCCACTTCTAATCTGACCCATTGTATGTACATCATAAAAACTGATACGGATTTTAGAAGTCCAAGAAATGATAGTTAGAGACATTATATATTTAAAAATCATGTATATTTAGGGCGGCGCCCGTGGCTCAAAACGGTAGGGCACTGACTCCATATGCCAGAGGTGGCGGGTTCAAACCCAGCCCCAGCAAAAAAAAAAAAAAAGAAGTATATTTAACCTAAAAGAAATATAGATGACTCCTTAGTTTTACTCCATTTTACAAATTAAGAAAATGAAGATCTATGAGGTGAAATGACTTGTACAAAAGCACACGATCCCTAACCACACCACTCCACTCCATTATACCCAAATAGACAACAGATTAATGGAGGAAAAGCACAAAAAAGGTAGACCAAACCAATGAATGAATCTAACTAGGGACCCAAAGCCCTACGGGGGAGTAACACGTTTACAAAATGACGTAAACTCACAATGATTCTGTGGATTGTACTGTTACGACACAACCTCACACTACGTCCACAGGATTATTCAACAGTTTATTCATATCGATATATTACAGAGATTTTTCAGTTTTTTTAAGTTGTTCCACTTAAGACAAATAATGCTCTGTAATATTGGATCGATAACTCGCAATGGTCAGGCTGAATATTTAATAAAGGATTTTTCCTCTGGTTAGGAAGAGTGAAACAGGTGTCAAGTTGAATAACAGCACCTAATAAAGAATGAAAAAAAAGATTCCAAGAGGATCTTCATTAAACTTAGTATGTATATCTGTGTGTGTGTGTGTGTGTGAGAGAGAGAGAGAGAGAGGAAAAAAAAAACTCACCTTCTGTTTGTCAATTTACATATGTGGAATGTCTGGTTGTGGGTAGAGAGATTAGATATACTTACCCTGGATGGGCTTGGATGTCCTCCATTCCCCCAGGACCCTGAGCTACTTCTGTCTTCTACATCTAGGGACAAGAGAAAAGTTCTTTAGGCTTTCTTGCAGTAATTTTTTCTTTTTGTATATGCACTTTTAAATTAATGTTTCAAATTAATCTCCTGTTGCCTTTAATTAAGAATCAGGCACAGGGCTACCATGATGATAGTGGCTTCTGACCCATCTACTTAAATTAACTCATTTAAATTCACAGCAGAAATGAACCGGACCCTCAGGAACCAGAGGTATGAACATAAAAATTACTTCCATCCTTCATAGTGCTTGAAAGCCTCGATTTTTATAGACACGAAACTGTACTTAAAAGTTTTATTAAAATCTTTTGGACAAAGTAAGTTTAGAAATACACGAGTACAACTGCAACCCCCCAAAAGTTAAATTGGAATAAATATCCATACTAATCCTTTCATCAGCATACTGGCCACAAGGTTCTCAGATAGATACTTACTATTTTTTTTTTTTTGGTTGAGACAGAGTCTTACTATGTTGCCCTTGGTAGAGTGCCGTGGCGTCACAGCTCACAGCAACCTCGAACTCTTGCGCTTAAGTGATTCTCTTGCTTCAGCCTCTCGAGCAACTGGGCCTACAGGTGCCTACCATAATGCCCAGCTACGTTTTGGTTGTAGTTGTCATTGTTGTTTAGCAGGCCTGGGCTGGGCTCAAACCTGCCAGCCTCAGTGTACGTGGCCGGCGCCCTACTCACTGAGCTATGGGAGCCAAGCCACTCTCAGATACTTTTTGTTCTCTAGCCAAGGTTTGTCACACGAGGCAACAGATATGCACCAGAAATATGAGATGAAAAAACAGTATTCAGTAGTCTAGTTCCATCAGCTCATTACGGGAATATTAGGATTATTTTTAAGTTTTTTAAGTTAAGACAAGACTGTCTCTATCTTCTTTTTTTCCCCCAAACTCGACATACCACTTAGCCTATTACCCTTAATCTGGGCTTTGAGGTAAAGAAATGAAAGTCATTATTAAATTACAAAGCAATGTTTTATTTTGATAAAAATGATAGTGAAAAGATCTACAGAAACTACCAAAAAGTTGTGATTCTTCTAAACTCCATGGCAGAGAACTTTTAACGCTGAGAAGATTACAAAATGTTCCATCGACACTTCAAATAGCAAACACTCAGGCTGAAGAGTGTACCAGCTAAATTACCAGATTAATTGCTTAAAACACAAAGTGTTTTAAAGATCAGTCACTCTATATTTAGGAATGGCTTTGAGATTTTTGATGAAAGGGCTTTCATAAGTATAAAAAGTTTCACTTTTATATTATCTTGATTGCAGTTGATAACAGACGGCCATCACCAACACCGTCTGACAGAACTGGAGGTGGAAGTGTGAAACTCTGCTTCAGGAGACATAATCCCATTGATTGTGTTTCCTGCCATTTCGGTGATACTGTTTATTCTCTTAATGCTCCACTGTCATTCCTTTTATTACTGCTATTTTATTACCAGCAGAAGTAATCATAGTATAATTAATTGATTTATTTTTGGATACATTAGAGTACACAGTGTTTTCGAATATTTTAAGAGACCAAAGAGGAACAACAACTAACTTATTATCACTAAATTAAATTCTCTCTCTCTTTTTAATGACAAATATTATGTGGGCTTTTTTTTTTTTAAGTTGGTGCTTTAGAAGATTATACAAACAGCAAATAGATTATTCCCCCCTATGGACATGTAAAATTAGTGCACCATCAACCTTAAGGCATGTCACAAAAGCTCTCTGGACTCCCTTAAGTGTAGAGCAAAGGTGTAAAATGTTTCCCCAAATCTGCTGTCTAACAGCCCAACATGCGGGCCTGGCCTGGATATATGGGATTAAAGTACAGGAAGAAGATACCCAGAACCCTCTGGGATTCTCACATATAGGTTTTGTAGCTTACATGGTTCTCCTATGTCTTAAACAAAAACCACATATTTTCAGCCAAAAAAAAAAAAAAGACTTTGTATAAATAACAAAATCTCCCAACCACTGCAAGCTTTCCGATGTCTGGCACATCTTGACTTTCTCTTCCCCTAAATAGCCAGCTTAGATTCATTTGAGAGATCTCTTCCTTTAAATTTGGCCAAAAGGTAATGGAAGGACAGATTTGAATCCTTGTATCTATCACAAGGCTTTAAATTGTTTGGACTCATTTTATCTTCTCAAGTTTAAAAGAGAATTTAAACATGAAAAGTAGGCAGAGGCGTGGAGGAGAGGGCACCACAGTGCCAGGCCAGTGGTTCCCGCTGGGGGCAATCTTGCCTCCTAAAGGACCTTGGGCGATGTGCAGAGATGTTTTTTGGTTGTCACAATGGGGAGGAATGCCCTCCTGCCATGGGGCAGACAGAGGCCAGGCAGTGGTGCTAAACATTCTGTAAATGCTCAGAACAGCACTCACAATAAGAAATGTCTGGGCCCAAATGTCAATTGTGCAGAGACTGCAAAGTCCTGAGCTAGAGCAAAAAGAATAAAGTTGGAGGAAAGAATTGTTTGAATTGTCAATCGCGTTTGAATTGTAATTCAGTGCGAACTACTGAATGCACAGTGTCGTAAGCATTTAAACCCCTACTTGAGCAGAAATGTTTCAAGAAACCTTCATATACATCTTCTGCCCACAGAATAAAGGAAAAATGATGGTCAACCAAGCAGCTTGCTAATTAGCAGGCAGATAAAACACATCAAAACTTGAGTATTCCCAACTGGGCAATTTCAAAAGTGAGCAATCCACTAATTAAAAATGCTGGAAGTCTAGCTTTTTCAAAACAGGTTAAATACTGGCTGGGTTCCTTCGCAAATAGATTCTGGACCAATCACATCTGACTGCTCTTTTCCCTTCCTCTTCCATTTGCATCTTTCCCGTTCCTGACCTCGCGCTGCTGCACCTTCCTTTCCGCCTCCTCCCCTTTACTGCTCGCTCTCTGTTGAACAGGCTTCCCAGCCTCTTGTCTCCTACTAGACCTAAAGGATGAAGACAGCCAGCTAGCTCTCCCAAACCTAATAAATACAACAGAACAATCACATGAAGTGTAATTATGTTTTATCTTTAAAAAAAATCTATGCAACTGGTGCTCATTTATCCATAGAAAGAGGAGACAGCATTATGGCATGGACACTGGTAACTCATAAGGAATGTAAACATGCCATTTTTAAGGCATGTGTCCCCATCTTTCCTCCCCGTGAACTTCATCAGACATCCCAGTTTAGTTAGCAAGGGTGTCTCAAAGTGCCTTTCAAAGCCCCACCCACCTGCATCAGAATCACCAGGGTTTCTCATTTCAAAACTGGCTTCTTAGGACCCATCTCAGTCCTACTGAGTCTGGAACTCTAAGGATGAAGCCAAGGAAATTGTGTTTTTCACAAGATCCCCAGGTAATTTTCAAGCACACAGGAGTCTGAGAATCACAAGACGACGCTATCAGAAACACAAGCCAAATCCATGCCCCAAATCATCGACAGGTCCTGAATCACTCCACATCTTAAAAATCTCTTTTGGGTTGGGCGGCGCCCGTAGCTCAGTAGGTAAGGTCCGCCCACAGCCCAGGCCAGCTAACAACAATGACAAGTGCAACAAAAACAATAGCTGAGCATTGCGGTGGGCACCTGTAGTCCCAGCTATTTGGGAGGCTGAGGCAAGAGAATCACTTGTGCCCAAGAGTTTGAGGTTGCTGTGAGCTGTGACAGCACAGCACTCTACCCAGGGTGACAGCTTGAGACTCCGTCTCAAAAAAAAAAAAAAAAAGCTCTTTTGGGTTGTTGGTTTCAACAGCATCCAGTACATGCTCTCATCACATCTGCATCATGGCAGTTCTTGCCCAGACTCACTTTTTACATCTTGCACATGGCCTGCACCTGGCCTGGCCGTTCCTCTCTCCCCACTGGGTACCTGGACACGCATCCTCCTCTACACTATCATGTGATCATACCTGCCACTCCCTCTGCCTAAACTGTCCCTCACCGCTCCAAAACAATAGCAGCCCACAGTTAGTGAGCTTAAATATATGTCAGACACTGTGCCTCCTAAATGCTATAATAGTATCCTGATTTTATACATGAGAAAACTGAGGCTTAGACGGGATAGAAACCTTGCTCAAGGGATCTGTAAATGGCAAAGCTGAGACACAAACACAGCTGTTGTGAGGTGCTGAAATTATACTCCCCCAATACCATCAAGCCTCCCTGGTAAGAATTTCTCATTTCTACAAACAACTGGAATGTTCCTTCCTGTCATTTCTCCCCAAGCAGAGTGAATATGTTTATTTGGTAGTTTACGCCCATACTTATATCCACAAAACAAAAAATACAGCAGAACCTCTGTAAGTTGACCACCCAAGAGACTGAAACACACTGGTCAACATGAGGAACTAGGCCCACCATGCTGATATGTACAACATGTGGTGTATGTCCAGTCTATGAAAATTAGGTCAACTCCAGGAGGTGGCCAGCTATGTTCTACTGTACTTGGAATAAATATTTGAGAGACTCAACAGATTGGAGAATAAAAATAGAACAATAAATCCAGAGGTATAGCGAGTTCTCAAAATGCACAATGTGAAAGACTGGATATTTGCTAGAGATGGGTCAAAATTTTAGAAGCCATCAAACAGGGAAAGACTGAATGGAGAGTGACAATGACCTCATCAGATACAAGCACACAAATTATTCACAAGAGACATACCTAATCCTGGTATTAAAGCTAACAAAGTGTCTGTGGAGCTCCCACCACAGAGGGCAGAAAGCCATAGAGTTGCCCATAGTATCAGCCATGGGCACCATGATGGTATTTGCACGGCTGGCTCCATGTGACAGTTCAGGAAATACACAGGATTTAGTAGACGAATAACCATGTGGGTACACACGCAGCCATAAAGCTACATGTTTCTATCATACCAAACTTGGGTACATGTTCCTCATAAGAAGGAAATCTGCTTTATCTATGTAAGGAGCCCTCAGTATCTTACGTGGTGGGCTCATGAGTTCCTACTGAAATGAGTTAGAACGGCCTAAAGTGAAAAGATTGGCGACAATATTTTGGTATGAAAGGTGGTTAAGTCTAGGCTCAGTGTCTGTAGCAATATTGGTTTTGGCGTCAAACACATACACCAAGGCTGGGGGTTGGAACCTGGCCCCGGGCTAGCTAAACAACAACAACAACTACAAAAAAAAAAAAAAAAACAGCCAGGCTTTGTGGCACGCACCTGTAGTCCAGCTACTTGGGAGGCTGAGGCAAGAGACTCGCTTAAGCCCAAGAGTTTGAGGTTGCTGTGAGTGGTGACGCCACAGCACTTTACCAAAGGGGACATAGTGAGACTCTGCCTCAAAATAAAAAACAAAAAAAACCAGAAAAAACAACAACAACAAAGTGGTTACATCTAGATCAGCAGTTCTCAACCTGTGGATGGCAACCCCTTTGGGGTCGAATGACCCCTTCACAGGGATCACCTAAATACATCCTGCATATCAGATATTTACATCATGATTCATAACAGTAGCAAAATTACAGTTATGAAGTGGCAATGAAAATAATTTTACCGTTGGGGGTCACCACAACATGAGGAACTGTATTAAAGGGTCTCGGCATCAGAAAGGTTGAGAACCACTGCTCTAGATGGTGAGACTACACGGCATATAGGAGAAGGTGCATGAGATCTTTTAAGGGGCTCTAGTAACAAATGAAAAGCCACCTGGGATGCAGCTGCTGCATGTTTAGTTCTTGCCCCTCCCCTGTTCTGTCACCAACCTCTACCCACGATAGAGGAGAGCCAGCAAGTTAACATCCGAGGCAGAAAGAGGGAAAGGGGAAATGCAAGTGGACAGCAGAAACTACTCCAAAGAGACAGACACGGGCTCCAATGTTCAAGGTTTTCTAATTTCTCATTTTACCCTACACTAAGATAGAATCAGCAGCCTCCAGGGATTGACAATTGTTCTAGGAGGCAAGCTGGCAGCCCACAAATTTTCATCTTCTTTGATTAGTTCTGCATGAGCCCCCTGCAAAACACTGGCCATCTCTGAGCAAAAACACAAGTTAGTTTGGGCAGAATTAGGACCAAACACTCCCTTTGGAGGAAAGATACATAGACAAAATTCTAACTTCCATGATTTCCTATCTGCATTCATTAAGCTTAGGATTTGATTCCTCAAATCTCCACTTTGCTTATGTGGACAGCGAGACTGACACTATCAAACAGCCTAGACAAATGTTGGGAAACACAGGACTGGGAGCTGCGGGGAAGACCTAGAATTCAACGGGCGCCGGCTCTTAGGTCTAAGCAAGTCACTGGCCCCTCTGAACTCGTTTTTGTGAACTACAAAATAAGCAAGTTTGATTTCCATTCTTGGAAATAGGGCAGGCTTAGTATATTTGGACAACTCTCCCACAGAAAACTAAAAATGATGGATAACATTTTTTTTTAAATCTTCTTTAAACTACTAATGAGCTGACAAGATGGCAAGGAATCATCAAGCCAAAATCAAAGTGAAGGCTGGAACCCGGGGAAGAAGAAAAGACATTTTTGCCCTGAGGACATTTGCCAACCTAGAAAATTTAATGGCCTCTTGGGTCAAGGAGAACAGAAGGGAAAACCCAAGACCCACCCAAAGTCAGGATTCTAACAGATGGTAAGGGATAACAGTATTTGCAACCTTAAGGAAAGTTATTTTTAAAGTAAATGAGTTAATTAATACTTGTTAAACACTCAGGGAAGTACCTGGCCCATAGTAAATTCCTATCATAGTCACCAATGCCTACTATGCGTACCTAATGTACTCCATTATTTAAAACAATCCCATCCTCACATTTTTATGACTCCCACCTTTTAAACAGGTCAGAGACTTTTAAGTACTCTCCTGGATCTTAGAAACATGCAAAACACTTGGCTTAAACAAATCCCACCTTCTCCTTAAACATCTACAGCATAACCACAGTGAGAATTCAATAAGTGTTAGATTTGTTTGGTGACTTAATTTCCCTTTAGAATATTCTCTTCATATCTTAGGTTGTTATTTCTTTGTGCAATATATAACATTCTGTCAAAGGTTACCTATGCTGACCAGAGGCCCAAGCTAAGAATATCAACAGAATACTATGTATGTTGAACCTTGATTTGAAATGAACAAGCGTGAGGGTGACCTGACTCACTGATTTGAAGTTGAGTTGTGTTTTCATCCTTTCTGTACTTTGAGCCTCACCATCTAAACACCCAGGACCCCAGGGTTTCACGAAGTCAGGAACATCTCAAAGTGGTGTTCTGCCCAGCTCTAACAATACACAAACTCCTCCTCTTGTATAAAAATACCCTGATTTCCTAATGAAAATTTCTACATGTTCGGAATGCGCTCTGAGATGGAGGATGTTAAGTTCTTCCAGGAGAGATAATCAATCTGAAACATGTTGAAGTCTACCCTGTCTCAAAGCCTTCTCCCCGCAACACAGACACCATTAAATATCCTCCACACCATTACGGAGCCTCGCAGACTGCATACATCTGTGGCTCCTACTAATTTCCTAGTCCAGGAAGAACCCTTGGCTGAGCCCTCCGTACAAACTGCGATGGCATATGCTCTCTGTCAGTGCCAGATGAATTTAGAGTTCAAAATATTTCATCAGCAAAGAGCGTGTTAAGGACGTGCACATTTTCATTAGCACCCAGTCTAATGAGAGCTCTAGAGTGATCTGAAGTCAAGTAGGAGGACCCGCGCGGACACAGGAAGACTCAAGGAGCTTCAAATATCCACAGACGAGGTCCACACGACTAGGATCGTTTCTGTTTTCTATTAGAAATGAGAGATGATGCCTCGTAATGAGCGATCTGAGCACTAATGAGAAACGGGATGAGAAGCTTCCATCACTTCCCAAATCTGACGAAGCAAAAGATGAGGGTTGTGGCAATGCCTCCCACGCAAATTTTAAGGCATGTGACATATGAAGAATGCAGGCTGGGCGTTTGATTTTCAGATGACTGCTGCCAACTCTGCCTCTCTCAGAAATGGATTTCCTTATCAAAAAAAAAAAAAAGAAAGAAAGAAATCTGAAACTCAAAGGTGAAATATGACATGATCTTAGAGTGTTTTGGTAAAATTGACATACTGATGAGGAAGTATATTGGAAAAAGATTTGTTCATAGGGGAATTATGGCAATAGTTTTAGCTTTTATTAACCTCTGAATTGAACTGGTTACTATGTCCTTTAGAACAATACTATTTTTCTTAAGCTCAAAATAAACCATTTTTAAAAAACTGAACACTAAATTTCAGTGTTCATTATGATGTGAAGCTAAATTCCATAGTGTGGCGATATCAGAGAAAGAATTTTGACATAATATGAATTCAGATAATACCAAAGTGACAAAGTGCACAGCTACTACATTTTAAATACATCAGTGATGTTCCTTATTCGGAAACTCAGAAGTCTTTTAGAAACTCAAGGTCAGAGACAGTTAATTATGAATTTAAAACAAAAAGTAACCTTAAGGCCTTCGTATCAATCCCTATGATTTGGGGGTATCAATGATCATCTAATTTCAATGACATTGTCCATTAAATAATTAACATGAAATATGGAGAGAAGAACGCTTTATTAGGCAAACTTTCAAATGTTTGGGACTAGCTAGTCAGGGTCTTCATCTTAAAGAGAAGTTAGTCCTTTCAGGATGCCATCTTTCTCAACAGCAGCCCCCAAACAAGATTCATAAACAACTGAGGCAAGAAAACCTGGACTGTCTCCGTGTCCCTGGACCTTTGAACGTGACCAACCTAAAAGCACATTCATAAAAATTAGTCTTAATGAAGACAATTTTCTTTGAGAGTAAACTTATTTCAGATTAAGTGAGAATAACAGTTGGAAGTCAGCTTTCATATATAAACACTTTGAAAGAAGCCTCAGTAACATCCACCTTCAACATTACACAGATAAGCTTTAAAGTATCTGAACTAATGTGAAAAATGGGTACTGTTTAAAAAAGTGCGTATTTACAAACATACATCACAGGGGGCAAGAAATAAAAGGTAGATGCCTTAGTGGGAAAAAAAATTGTAAACAACAGAAGCATAAATTTAAGAATATGCTCTGCTTTATTTCCTAACAAAACAGAATACATAACTCTGACATCATGTGCGTGTAATTATACATGTATTTTTCAAATCATGCATGTAATTTTGATGTTACAAAATCCATAATATTATAATGAGTCCATATATACAAATTGATATTTAAAATGCCTATTTGATAAATAATTTATTAGCTTTATTCCAGCGAGGGCAGGGGGAAGTGCCAAGATGAAACATATAACAGTTATTCTCTTTTCGTTTCTTTCCTGATACTTCTTTTCTCCCTGGGGTGCCATTTGCAAGGTTCTGAGAAGGGGGGGCTGGCTTAATTGAAATATTTGTAGGCTGTAATTGCTCTGCCTAACCACAATGGCCCACTTCTCCCAAACGGCATTCTTTCTCTTTGCTTTCTTCTTTTTCTCCAGTTTCCTTTTATACTTTAACAGAATCTACTTCTCCTATTTCTTTCCTGCCCATGTCCTCTCACTCCCCATTCCAGATGTGTGATTAATAGTGGCGGTGAAGCCAGCAGTACTACATATTCAAAAATCGTCCTAGAATCCAGTTTTTCAGCACACTCCCTTTTGCTTAAAATAATCACTGCCATAAACTGGTACCCAGTTTATCCCTTCAAGATCACAGTCCTTCCACCTGTTTTTAACACGGCAGCCTATGACCTGGCCAGGACGACTGATCAATCTTACATGTTATCATCGGGGGTCATGTCTTAGTTTTAGGCCAATTTTCTCTGTATTTAGGCTCAAATGTGCAAACCATGCTATATTACTCTGCAAAACATCAATGAGAGGGCTTAATTAAGTAACACTGACAGATAAATCCATTTCTTTCACAGTAATCAAATCAAAGCAGGTTGACATAACACAGGAACTTAATACAGTTATTCCCTTGTAATTGGAAAAAGGCCCTTTACTTCTCATTAAAGCAATCTTCTGGGTATTGGCATAATAAGAAGGCTCAGAGCTTTAATACTGCCCTATAAAAGTCTCAAGATACAGACCCCTTAAGCAAACAAGCCAGATTATCTAATTCCTTGATCACAGCAGAACATGTAGTTCCTACTGTTTAAAACTACTAATTCTTTATCTCTGCTACAATTAAACAGAGGTAAATCAGTATCAAACATACACAATGGAAATCTGCAAAAATGCACAAACTGTTTATAGTTTTATAAATCTACCTCCACATGTATTTTGAAAGGAAGTGGTCCATTAAAAATGAATTTGAAATACTTCACTAATGTGAAATTGTAATAGCTTGGATAGGGGAAAATCTCTTTTTATTTTACTCTACAGGCCCAAAAGGACATATTTGGCCCAATTTTACAGTGTCATACTTAACCATACAGTACCACTTTGTTAATCAGAATTGTGAGAGAATGGAAGTTTTAGTGAAATATTTACTTTTTATGGTATATAAAAAAACAGCAAATCATTTGGTCAACTGTAGGCTGCTTTGAAAAGGCTAAAATTCAAAAAAGTACATTATTGTACCATGTTCATATCCCAAACTAAACTGAACAAAAGCAATTTTTATTTACCATTTCGCTCCAATTCTGAGTGAGTTCCCATCACTTATCTATTGGCACCTGATCAATCTCAAAATGATTCTAACAACTCTTCTTAAGAGGATAATTTATACCCTAGGTACTACATAAGTGATCCCCAAATGATGGCTGACCAACAAAATACCCCCAAAGAATCTCATAAAAAACTAAAAATAGCAGGGCCCTACCTGAGAACTAATCAAGAAAAGATCAAGGGCTGAAGACCAGGGAGGAGAAAATATGTACATGACATGTACATATGATACACACACACACTGTTTTCTACTATTTTATGTTAGAAAGCTTTCAATTACAATACACTTAAAATTATAATATGTTGTTTCTGAACCATTTCCAAGTAGACCCCCTAGTTCCTTGCATTTCTTAGGAACAAACTGTTAGGAAACTCAGGAAACTTACTTTTTTTTTTTTAATTGAATGTTAACTATGTACATTGATACTCTTCTGGGGTACAGTGTGGGGTTTTCACATGCATTCTGAAATACTTCCATCAAACTGGTCAACACAGCCTTCATGTCATTTTCTCAGTTAATGCTTTAA
>CAUYTI010037752.1:0-20353 GCA_963575145.1 Galago senegalensis | reverse complement strand
TATGCCATGGCCCTTTTCCCCGGGGGTCAGGTTGGGGCATTTTCTAAAAAAAAAAAAAAAAAAAAAAAAAAAAAAAAAAAGAAAAGTAGGATGGAAAACCCCTAGCCTAAAATATCAATTCTGCTGCCAGTCACTTCAGCTTCAGTCTTTTATATCCAGAGAGTTTGTTTTCCCTAAAAATTCTCTTTTTAAAATTGGATGAGCCTAAAGAGGAATCTTTTAAGCTTTTATCAGCCAGCATGCTAATGCTCTGTAACAACCACAGGTTTCACTGATCGATGTTTGGTGAGTGCTAGCAAGGGGGCTGGAGGCTAGGAAGAGCTGGAAGGAGCCGGACACCAGGACTTTAGTGTGCGTCCCCAAGGAGCCTGCAGCACGGCAAGGAGATGGGGGTCACGTAGGTGCAACAGTGTCCTCCGGGGCTAAGAGCACAAAGACATTACATCATGGTTGGAGTATCAGGGGAGTTTTCTCAGAAAAGCTAACATCAGAGGTGTAGAGAAGTGCAGTGAAAGCTTGATGAGGAAAGCAGAAGTGACCACTGCAGGGAAGATAGCACCTGATTTTATTTAGCTGGATTATGGTAGGGTGAATGTATCAACAGTAATGATCACCAGTGCTGAGTAGGGCGCCGGCCCCAAATACCGAGGGTGGTGGGTTCAAACCTAGCCCCAGCCGAACTGTAACAAAAAGTAGCCGGGCATTGTGGCAGGCGAGAGAATCGCCTAGGCCCAGGAGTTGGAGGTTGCTGGTGAGCTGTGACAACATGGTACTCTACCGAGGGCAATAAAGTGAGACTCTGTCTCTAAAAAAATAAAACCCCAAACCCTTTCCCCCATTTAAAAAAAAAATTGCACCCTGCTTAGGGAGGATGAGGTTGATGATATGTGAGCATGAGTCGGGGCCACAGCAGGGAGGCAAGTGACACTGGAGGCAGCACAGGGACACAGGGTGGAGGGGCGAGATGAGAAGTTTGCTTCTGAGCACACTAAGTAGAGGCGCCACAGTGTGCCCCAGTGACAGTCCGGGAACTGCATACCTCTGAGATAACTTTTGGAGAATGTTAAGAATCTTCTAGGGCAGTGGTTCTCAACCTTCCTAATGCTGCAGACCTTTAATACAGTTCCCGTGGGTTGCGGTTGAGAACCGCTGTTCTGAGGAGAAGAGGGAAGAGTCCAGAACCTGAGGCCTGTGTTTCACAAAGAATCACGTGAAGGAGCTGGTAGAACCACTGTTTCTTGGGCTCCAGTAAGACTTACGAAATCAGTCTCTGGAAGCAGGGCCCAAGAGTCTGCATTTAAAAAGATCTTCAGGTGATTCTTACACATTCTGAAGTCTCAGTCACTGCCAGTGAGATTCCCCTGCCACCCTGAGCTACAGAATCAGAATGGCTGGTGTATTCAACTTCCCTTCTCCACCCCATTTTCGATACTGGCACCAGAATTATCTTCTTTAAAAAGTAAAACAGCCGGGTATGGGGCTGCATGCCTATGGTTCCAGGTCTTAAGGAGGCCAGGATTGCTTGAACCCAAGAGTTGGAATCCAGCCTGGCCAACACATCAAGACCCCACCTCTAAAAAAATAAAAATAAAGCCAAAACCATAATTGTATCTCTTCTCTAAAATAATGTCACAATTGTTGGTTATCCACCAAAACTGAAAAAGGTCCAGACTTTTCAGTTTGGCATTTAAAGACTTCACAGTAACATCCCAAACTATCACTTAGAGCTATCTCTCTCACCATAACCCTTCTTTAATATTGCTGTTTCAGTCTGTCCCTCTGTATAAGCTGTTTCCCTCTGCCTATAATGAGCAACAACATTCAACAAATACCAGACGCTTCTAGGCGCTGGAGACTACAGAGTATAAGACATTCAAGGTCTGCCGTCATGGAGCTTAGTCCAGTAGAAAACACCAGAAAATCATACAAATGTGTAAGTGGGTAAGGGCGAGAAAGGAGGGGGACATGGAGCTGCCCCAGTCAAAAGGTTAGGAAAGACGATGTCACTGCCACGTCCAGTTCCATGGATACTCCTCACCCACCTTTCTTAGTTATGTCAACGGGGCCTTTATTCTCTGATTCCATCTTGAAATCCCAGACGTTTGACTCCTGCCTCTCCGTGATCCTTTAACCAGCCAGCATGAATGCTCTATGCTTCCCAGTTGCCACCAACGGCAGTTCAGGATTGTTGCTACCTCTCCCCCTGGGGTTCTCTGACAGTCTGTTCTCTCTTCCAATCCACCAAGCACCCTCCTGCCTAATCAGTCTAAGAAAATGTGTTTTTCCCTTCCCTCTTTAAAAAAAAAAATTCTTGCTTTGAAATCTTTAGTATTCCCCACTGAATTTCAATTCCACAAGCTGTTTTGTTTTTGACACAGAGTCTCACTTTGTCACCCTGAGTGGACTGCTGTGGTGTCACAGCTCACAGTAACGTCCAACTTTTGGGCTCAAGTGATTCTCTTGCCTCAGCCTCCCAAGTAGCTGGGATTACTGGCACCCTCCACAACGCTCGGCTAGTTTTTAGAGGCAAGGTCTTGCTGCTGCTCAGGTTGGTCTCAAACTCCTAAGCTCAGGCAATCCATCCACTTTGGCCTCCCAGAATGTTAGGATTACAGGCGGGACCACCACACCTGGCCCAAGACTTCCCATTATTTAACTCCTACTTTACTCTCCAGTGACCTCCTGCTACTCCCTATTATAACTCCTTTGCCAAAATGATGTACTGAATGTGCCTAGTAGATCCCCCACTCATTTCCCTCCACCCTGAATGTTTCCCTGAAACCAGGCCCCAAATCAACACCCTTCCAAGACTCAGTTCAATGTCACCCCTTCTCCAAGGTCTTCCTAAGAAAAACTTCATTTTCAAAATCAGCCACAGAAATATTCCCAGTTCCATATGCACTTTCAGAATCTTGCCTTCCCTGTCAAAAGGTAGAGTCTGTTTCCTTTCCCTTTAAAACTGAGCTTAAACACACCTGCTTGATGCAAGAGTTGGTGCCATCTGCTGGCCACCACTGGCTCTAGCACCATCTCTCTACAGACATAACTATATTGGAGTGTGTGTGTGGTTTGTGCTTCCTTGCCCTTGGGTCAGCCCACTCTACAAAGAAGACTCTCAGGCCACATGACAGAGCTAAGTGGTCTGGGTAAAAGTCCCAGCTAACCCAACAACCAACATCAACCACTAAACAAGATGGAGTGAGCCTTCAGATGACCAAGACCCTGCCCATGGGGCCATCCTGGCTGAAGGTGAATAGAACAAAAAGATGCTATCCCCACCAATCCCTGCTCAGACTGCAGATGCAGGGGCAAAACATAGTATTTTAAATGACCAAACTTAAAACAACAGATAAATGAAACACCCTCCAAAATAATCCTTCCCTGAGAATGATCTGGCCTGATCATTTACATTTGTTGACTGTTTTCCATATCCGCAATCCCCTTCCCCATTGGTTTGGGACTGTTTTAATTCCTTCTGAAATTTTATAGAACCACCTACAACTCCATGTAGTACTCTTAGAACTGACTTGAGTTAGTTAAAAACTGGGGCAGTCACCACGATGGTTACAGTTGTTACCTTTCTTTCAAAATAACTCACAACACTTGGGAGGCCAAAGTGGGTGGATTGCCTGAGCTCACAGGTTCGAGACCAGCCTGAGCCGGAGGGAGACCTCATCTCCAAAACTAGCAGGGCATTGTGGTGGGCGCCTGTAGTCCCAGCTACTTGGGAGGCTAAGACAAGAGGATCACTTGACCCCGGGAGTCTGAGGTTGCTGTGAGCTAAGACATCACACTTTATGGAGGGTGACCAAGTAAGATTCTGTCTCAAAAATAAATAAATAAAAATAACTAAGCCAGGTGCGGCGGCTCACACCCGAAACCCCCCTATTGCGTTAGTTGAGGAAGAAGTCCCTTGAGCCCGGGAGTTCAAGACCATCTCGTGCAACATGGCGAGATCTCCTCTTAAGAAAATAAATAAATAAATGAAAGACTACGCAAATTCTGTTTTAGAGAACACGGAGATGCGTTCTGCTTCTGAGCTAGAAGAAAGGCTCTGTGAGACACAACTGCCATGTGACCGTGAGCCGCGCGGCCAGCCTGGGTTTCTCCGTGTCCTGCGCGAGTTGACAGGACAAAGGACCCTCTGCCCTCTTCCAATTAACACAGGCACTGTCCCTACAGTGTTTGCTTTATAGCCGCCTTTTTTATAAGCCCGACATCCTCCTCCTTCTGTCTCCCAAACCCCGGGCAGGAGTCCGGCCCGGCCGGCAGACCGGCGGCGTCCGGGCGGCCCCGCGTCCCCAGCCCCCGCGTCTTGGCGACTGCACCTGTGCCGGCCGCGCCTCCGCCCCCGGCCGCTCGCCTCTTCTCTCTGCAAACACAACAGACCACGTGCTGGCTGGGACGCCCGTTCCGAGGCCGGCCTGGGCCCCGCCGTCCGGCCCAGCCGCGGCCCCGCGGCCCCGGCCAGCCCCGCAGCCCGCTCGGCCCGGCCGCGCCTCCGCCGCCGTCGCACTCACTGTCCCTCAGGCGGCGCTTGAACGCGGGGTCCCCGCGCCGCTTCCGGTCTAAGTAAACACAGTAGCCGAGGAAGGCGACGGCGCCGCCGGCCACCAGGGCCGCCAGGAGGCGGAGGAGGGTGCGGCCGCAGGGCATCCGGCCGCAGGCGTCCCTCGAGCGAGCGTTGGGCGCGGGAGGGCGGGCGGGCGCGAGCGCGGGGCGGCGGCGGGGGCATCGCGGCCGGTCCCGGAGCTTCTCCCCGAGCCGCCGCCGGGGGGCAGAGGGTCCCGGGCACGCGAGGGCGTCCCCACGGCCACCGACCTGCAGAGCTCTCTTCGAAGCAGGCCGACGGCACTCCAGATTCTGAGCCCCGGCCCCTAGGACCCCCCTCGGGCAAATCCCGGCCTGGGAGTCTGGTCAGCAGGGGACCCGCTCCTGTCTGCTTCGCTCTGGGGTCATCTCTGGGCATCTCCTAGCTCTCACACAGCCTCGCTCCCCAGGCCGGGCTCCTTTGTCACCGGAAAGGACCCAGGAGGCCACGGTCTCTCCTCAACTCACCCACCGGCGAGACCAGGGGGGCCGCGCTGGCCTGGCAGTCCAAGGCCCCAGATTAAAAACATCCGAGAAAGAAATGCGGTAGGACATTGTCCCAAATACCAGAGTTTTGGTTTTTATACTGTCAGCTGAAAAAGAGTCACGAAGTGCGAAGTGCGGTGAACTTAGGACACTTTCTTTCTTATAAAGACTGTGCCTGGTCAGGCTGGGAAGTGTAGCCTGAACGGACCGAGCCGGGCAGCAGGGTGAGGAGGCTGCTGAACGCGCTGGTGAGTGACGGACGTACAGCAGGTTAAGGGGAGCTATGAATGGGCACCAAGGAGAACCCCAAAGGAGTGAGTATCAGGCTTCTGTGTATGTGACATGCGTCCTATGCCACTTTAAGGTGGAGATTGAACGTGGAAATGCAATATAATTAGGTCCTATACAAAACAGGGTGAAATGTGGGACACAAGTTTATTTATTTATTTTTATTTTATTTTGGGGGACAGTCTCACTTTGTCACCCTGGGTAGAGTGCCATGATGTCATAGCTCACAGCAACTTCAAACACTTGGGCTCAAGAGATTCTCTTGTCTCAGCCTCCCAAGTAGCTGGGACTACAGGCACCAGCCACAATGCCTGGCTATTTATAGACATGTGGGGGGGGCGTCTCCCTCTGGCTCAAGCTGGTCTCGAACCTATGAGCTCAGGCAATCCACCTGCCTCAGCCTCCCAGAATTCTGGGATTACAGGCATGAGCCACCGCAGCCAGCCTGGGGCACAAGTTTATGAACTGCCCACTCTCAGGAGACTGGCCAGACCTGTTGGCAGCCATAAGTCCTTTATTAAGAAGCTCTGTGTGGGGCAGCCCCTGTGGCTCAGTGAGTAGGATGCCGGCTCCATATACCGAGGGTAGCCAGTTCAAACCTAGCCCCAGCCAAACTGCAACAAAAAAATAGCCTGGCATTGGTGGCACCTGTAGTCCCAGCTAGTCGGGAGGCTAAGGCAGGAGAATTATCTAAGCACAGGAGTTGGAGGTTGCCGTGAGCTGTGATGCCACATCACTCTACCAAGAGCAATAAAGTGAGACTCTGAGACTCTGTCTCTAGAAAGAAGAAAGAAAAGAAGCTCTTTGTGGGCAGCACCTGTGGTGCAGTGAGTAAGGCGCTGGACCCATATACTGAGAGTGGCAGGTTCAAACCCAGCCCCGGCCAAACTGCAAGAAAATATAGCCGGGCATTGTGGTGGGTGCTTGTAGTCTCACCTACTCAGGAGGCTGAGGCAAGAGAATTGCCTAAGCCCAAGAGCTGGAGGCTGCTGTGAGCTGTGACACTATGGCACTACTGAGGGCAACAAAATGAGACTTTGTCTCTAAAAAGAAAAAAAAAAGGTCATGGAGCATCTGCACTAAGATTTCTGCCCCAGGTGTGGGGGTAGGAGCACAGCAGCAGTAAATTGGCCAGTGGATTAGCTCAGCCTTACCACTTGGGTGATCAGCTATAAATGATATCAACAAAAATCCCCGCCTTTTAGCACTTTCTAGTGATCCATAGAGATGATAATGTAGTGCCTCTGGGGACCTGGCCCATGTTCAGTCCTCAGTAACTATCAGACACTGGTAGCAATAGTAGTGATGTTCGGGCAGCACCTGTGGCTCTAAGGAGAAGGGTGCTTGTTCCATATGCCAGAGGTGGCGGGTTCAAACCCAGCCCTGGCCAAAAACTGCAAAAAAAAAAAAAAGAGTAGTAATGTTTATCTACATCATTGCACTGTGGGTTCAAAATTAAAAAATTAAAAAAGGAAGCTCTTTGTGGTCTGAAATAGCTGTCATGTCAGAACCATGAAAACAGGAGGGGGACTGGGGGTCAGATGAAGTAAGAGGGGGCCTCCTGGCCTTTGATAAAACCTAATAGTAATTAGTCAGAGAAGGGAGGGAAAGCGAATGGGGTGTGGACATCGTCCTGTGGCTGGGAATGCTACTCTGTCCTGGGCTGTAGGACTTTGAAGTCCTCAGTATTAAGGCAAAGAGAAGGCATAAGCTAGGTAAAAACTTAACTAAATAATTACTTTTTTAAAAAAAAAACTCATTCAACTGCTATTTACTAATGTAGTAATACTATTTACTGCTATGCCTGGTCTGCACATAGCAAGGTGCTCATCACTGTCCTGAACACCAGCAGGGCTGAGCGGCAGCCCAGCCCTCAGTTTAAGAGTAAGCCGCTGTCAGCAGCTAGCATTACTTTCTAGAATACTGTATGTTTCTTCCCCTATAGCTCAGTTTTCTAGTTGGGAATTTCATTATTGTGAAAACCTGATTATAAACCTGGAGGAGATGACAGCACCAACAATCCAGTATATGTACTGGTGATCTGGGACTGGATTTGGGCTCAGAATCTGGGTGATGCTTTTAGCCCAGCTCCAAATGATGTTTTGTAGGCTGATTGCCCTTGGCTCCTAAGTCTGGTATGCACCAGGCTTTCTCCCCATCCTTCACTTCCACTGAGCTCACAGCTAATCCCTGAGGTAAATGGAGAGGTGGAGGTCCAGGGAAACTGTCTAGATTAGGTGGGTGTTCAGGGACAAAGTAAATAGTGACATATGAAGCTAGGATTATTATTATAGCAATTATAGAAATAAATTACTGATTTTTTTTTTGAGACAGAGTCCCACTTTGTCACCCCCAGGTAGAGTGCTGTAGTGTCATAGTTCACAGCAACCTCAGACTCCTGGGCTCAAGCAATTCTCTTGCTTCAGCCTCCTGAGTAACTGGAATTACAGGCTCCTGCCACAATGCAGGCTATTTTTAGAGGCGGGGTCTCCACTTAGTGAACTCAGGAGTGAGCCACCACACCTGGCCCTAAATTGCTGATGTTTATTTATTTTATTTTTATTTTTTTGGCCAGGGCGGGTTTGAACCTACCACCTCCAGCATATAGGGCCAGTGCCCTACTCCTTTGAGCCACAGGCACCACCCATTACTTACCACAGAGACCATGAGGATCTAATAATGGGCCCACAACTAGCATATTAAGACATCCGTTTGGCTCGGCGCCTGTGGCTCAAGTGGCTAAGGCGCCAGCCACATACACCTAAGGTGGTGGGTTCAAATCCAGCCCAGGCCCGCCAAACAACAATAATGGCTGCAACCAAAAAAATAGTCAGACATTATGGTGGGTGCCTGTGGTCCCTGCTACTTGGGAGGCTAAGGCAGGAGACTTGATTGAGCCCAGGAGTTTGAGGTTGCTGTGAGCTGTGGTACCACGACACTCTACCCAGGGGGACAGCTTGAGGCTCTGTCTCAAAATAAAAAAAAAAAGACATCCATTTGATGTTTAAAGTGTAAATTTAAGCCCTTCCTATTGTGAAAAAATTTATCTTTCATATTGAAAATTAGTTTGGTTTTTATTACATTTAAAATTAAGTAGCACTTTAACCCCTGTTTTTTTATATCTTTGATGTTTCCATCGCCATTGATTTGTATTGTATAGTTCCATTTAAAGGTTCAGTTTGTTTGACAGCATGCTATGCTGTTTTCTTGATGAATTTTGTAGTGACTCTTTAATCACCAGCCCTTTTCTAGTGGTTAAAGGGTTACTGTAAAGTTCCTTATGGATGCCTTTTTTACAAGACTTGTTCCTCTTTTAATTGCTGGGCTGCCAAAAATAAAACTTTCAGGCTACAAATGATCTTAAGGCAAACACTCAACCCAAAGTCAAAACCTGGTGGACTCATATCCTCAGATGGCCTCCAAGAGGCTGTGATCTCTTTGAGAGGAGGTGCCCCCTGAAAACATCCCAGGGTTCGTGGAAAACCCAACACCCTCTGGAGGCCAGTTGACAACTACCCCGCCAGAGGTAAGCTATTTTTAACATTTGTTTTAGTTAGTGTTTGCAGTAAATTGATTGTTGAATTCAATTGTTATGACTGAAAGTTTCAAGCAAGCTAAGAGAATAGCCACAATAAGCTATAAGCGAAGACAAAAAGTTATGTCTGTGAAGCTGGCCCAGGGATGGGCCCAGCAACTGACCCATTACACCAAGCTGTGCAGGCGGCAGAAGACAAGTTTGAAACCCGCTTTTGACACGTTCTTCTAATCTGGCAGGTCAATTACATATAACCCTGGGCTTAGCCCAGCAACGTTTCACCCTTGTGCTAAAGATGGAATAAACACAGGAATAAGTGGTAGCCTACCTAGAAACAAAGCTAGCAGGTTGGATCCACAGTAGTGGTGGTTAAACAAAGTTCACAGTTCTATACAGGGACAGATCCCTGAGGGAAACTCGGCATCTGTGGGAAGGGAACTGAGCCACATTGAGGACAGTACTGACCGGAACCATAACACTAGGGGCCCAGGTAACTGTAAGAGCCTTCCTTACTGGCTCGGCGCCTGTGGCTTAAGTGGCTAAGGCGCCAGCCACATACACCTAAGAGGGCCGGTTCGAATCCAGCCCAGGCCCACCAAACAACAATGATGGCTACAACCAAAAAATAGCCGGGCATTGTGGCGAGCACCTGTGGTCCCAGCTACTTGGGAGGCTGAGACAGGAGACTCGCTTGAGCCCAGGAGTTGGAGGTTGCTGTGAGCAGTGAAGCCATGGCACTCTACCCAGGGGGACAGCTTGAGACTCTGTCTCAAAAAAAAAAAAAAAAAGAAAGAAGTACCATACATATCATTAATAACCACACCAGACTTAGCCCTAACAAAGCCAAAATGCAAGCCTCATCAAAATCATAAAGAGAGACAAAATTTGGAAGTAGGATTTTACCAAGAGAGGAGAAACATTGGGCTTTCTACAAGTCCACATTTACTTGGATCTCTGTTCAAGATGTCAACCAAGAAACAAATAAACAACAAAACAATCGTATACTCCAAAAAGATCAACATATATAAAAATGTATTAGATATCCCAGGAAACTGGAAAATGTAACCTCTGGTTAACAAACTTAGCAGAAATTGACCACAATGATAGAGAGTTTACCTGTTCAGGACTGAGTAAGCTCAGAAATCAGCCTCACCACAGACCAAGCCTCTAGTCACAGAAAAGCCCTTTCCAGGCCACATCCTTTGGGCTCAAGCAGTGTCACAGTAAAAGCAGCCTGATCAGTATATCACTTGAACAGTTCCTCCTGGAGTAAGGAGCATACACCCTAATGCCTTGCTTGGGGCAAAGACTACAAGGACCACATTCCTTTGTTAATTTTAGGATATTTTCTGCCTATAGGCTCCTGGCCAAATATGACATGTTCCAAACATACATTCCCCAAACCCTGCTGCCCACAGGATAGGTAAAATAATACATAACCCCCGTAGACAGAAGATCCACATAATCTTCCCAATTGTGTTCCCCTACTTCAATGCCAGAGGTTCTGTTCTCCCTCTTTTTCTTATCTCTTTTATTTTTCAATAAAATCTGCCCTTTTGCTTACTCCCATGAACCATGGATTCAATCATCAAATCTCTAAAATTAAGGACTCAGCACAAAGACATTCTGGTGATACCAAGATAGCTTAAATACTGGATTTCACAGAAAATTACATTAAGTACCCATTATATATATTTTACAAATATATAGAATGAATGAATGGATAAGAAATATCAATTGATAAATAAAACTGTAAAAGAAAATAAGATTGGAAATTCAAGAATTAAAAAATGTAAGTCAGGCCCAGGACTGTGACTCTTGCCTGTAATCCTAGCACGCTGAGAGCCCAAAGCAGGGCATCAACAGGGTTTAGAAATTTGAGACCACCCTGAGTAAAAGTGGGAGCCTGTCTCTACTATTAGAAAAATTAGCCAGAAATAGTTATGTGTGCCTATAGGCCCAGTTAATTGGGAAGCTCTAGGCTTGGGATTGCTTGAACCCAGGAGTTTGAGATTGTGGTGAGCTACCATGATGCCACTGCACTCTACCTAAGGTGACAGAGCTAGACTCTGTCTTTAAAAAAAAATCTTTATAGTTTCAGATCTTAAGTTTAAAGCCTTTATCCAGTGAGTATAAATTTTTGTTAATGGTGGGATGAGGGTCCAGTTTCAGTCTTCTATAAATCTCCAGCCAATTTATCCAGCACTATTTGTTAAATAGAGAATCTTTCCCCCAGTGAAGGTTTTTGATAGGCTTATCAAAGATCAAATGACAATAAGTGGCTGGTTTCATCTCTTGGTTCTCTATTCTGTTCCATACATCTACCTCTCTATTTTTGTGCCAGTACCATGAAGTTTTGATACTTGGAAAGAGTGCAGGGAAAATACTTAAAGAAATTGGCCTGGGAGAATATTTTATGAGGAGGACCCCCTTATAGGCAAAAGGCCTGTATATATGCCTCTAGCCAAAAAAGCTGTTTGAGAGAGAGCAGTGAAAAGACTTTGTACAGGCATACTTGTGAGAAACTGAGGCAGAATTCCATATGGCTGGGTTGGTTGGGGGTATAAAATCCCCCTGACCTAAGGTCAGCCTGGTTGGTTGCAGGCATAAAAGCTCCCTGATTTAAGATCTACATAGGAGTGAAGGCTTGCAAACAAGTTTGCTGTATGTCTTAGAAATTTCTTAATTATGCATTGCTTAAAATTCAAGTAACTGCCTCCCAACGGTGAGGCCAGCAGGGCAGGTATTCAATCCATCTTCCTCATCTAGAGCCTCAGGCTCATATAAAAACAAAAGAAGTAATGGCTAACAACATGTTCTCCATTAAGTTATGTTAAAAGGATTATGTTAGGAGGATTGTGTTAGATAAAGTGGTATCAGTTAATCTGTAGATTACTAGGGAGGATCTGCTCAAGAGATAGTCACAAGATGTTTATTCATGAGATGGATTATGGATTATAATGAATATTAATGAAGCCATTGATGTACAGTGTGTGTGTGCAGAGGGATTGTAATGAATATTAATGAGGTACAGTGTGCATGTGCACAGCAAACTATTTAAACCAAGAGTAAAGAAATCAACTTGCCACTTGCCATGAGAGAGTAGTGGTCCCTGGCTGTATAACCAGAAGGAAATAAAGAAGTTGTCACATGCCTGAGAGAGCTGTGAACCTCTTTATTTAAATATACAATTTCAATATGCGGGTTTATACTCTGCAACTGCTTCTCCGTGAGACCCTAACGACAACACCCCCTGGCAATTAAAGCAATACCAAAAATATATTATTGGGATATGATCAAACTAAAAAGCTTCTGCACAGCCAAGAACACAATATGTAAGTAGACACCCCTCAGTATGGGAGAAGTTATTTGCAGCTTTTTTTTCTGACAAAGGTGTAATAACTAGAATCCACAGAGAACTTAAACTAATTAATAAGAGAAGAACAAGTGATCCCATGTCACTATGGGCAAGAGACTTGAACAGTTTTTCTGAAGAAGACAGGCATATGGCCCACAGACACATGAAAAAATGTTCATCATTTTTAATCATCAGAGAAATGCAAATCAAAACCACTTTGAGATATCATCTAATACCAGTCAGAGTAGCCCACATAACAAAATCTCAAAACTACAGATATTGGTGTGGATGTGGAGAAAAGGGAACACTTCTGCACTGCTGGTGGGAATGCAAGCTAATATATCCCTTTTGGAAAGAAGTTTGGAGAACACTTAGGGAACTAAAAGTAAGTCTGCCATTTGATCCTGCAACTCCTCTACTAGGTATATATCCCGATGACCAAAAATCACTTTACAACAAAGATATTTGCACCAGAATGTTTAATACAGCCTAATTCATAATTCCCAAGTCATGGAAGAAACCCAAGTGCCCATCAAACCATGAATGAATTAATAAATTATGGTATATGTATACCATGGATATTAATGCAGCCACAAAAAGGATGGAAACTTTACCTGTTTTATGTTTACATGGATGGAGCTGGAACATATTCTTCTTAGTAAAGTATCTCAAGAATAGAAGAAAAGGTATGGTACTATTATGATGCCAATATATAACAAACCACACGTTCATATGAAAGATAAAACATAACTATAGACCAGAATGAAGGACGAAAGGGGAGGGTGAAGGGACGGGAGGGGGGAGGCCAGCTGGAGGGAGGGTAATCGATGTTAGCTCACCTGTGGCGTATGTTGCAAGGGTGCATGTCAAATCTATTAAAAGTAGAGTATAAATGTCTAAACACAGCAATTAAGTGAGGCGAAGTTTATGTTAACCAGTTTGATGTAAGCATTCCAAATTGTTAGAAAATAAGCACATTGTACTCCATAAATGCATTAATGTACACAGTTATGATTTAATAACAAAATTGTTATGAGTAAAAAAAACTAAGTGGATAAAAAAGCTTACCTGATTTTATTAAAAGTAAATTAGAAATAACAAAGAAAAAGGGATCAGTGAACTTAAAGACAGATCCATATAAAATAATAAAACTTTGATTTTAGAGGCTTTAAAGCATGTTTTAATACATGATAACATGGGTCTGTCTCAAAGCTTTTGTTACTAGTGCTTTCCTGGATATTCTTACAGGTTTATTTCTCTTATCAATGTTAAGATCATCTTGATTAGCTACAAAAGGTTGATACTTATAGTAAGATTGCATTAAGATTATAAATTAATCTAGTATGCACATATAAATTTCCCAGTATAGCTCTTTGAATAATACCTATCTTGAGTTCTTGCATGCTTGAAAATGCTTTTCTATCACCTTGTTAATTGAAGGACAGCTTGAATGGATTAGTATATACTCTTAGTATATACTCTTGTTTTCTGAGATTCTTTCCTCCTTACTTTCCCCCTCCTTCTCTTCCTCTTTTTCTTCAAAGCTAATTTATTCGTAGCTTCATTTATATTTTAATGCTGATTTACTTTATCTTGATTCATATGTTGATTTTAAGAATAATGTCAGTCTATTCTTTAGTCCTTCTAAATTGTTTGTTCTCTTTGTTTGAAAACCTTGAAGACATTCTATTTTATCTTAAAAATCTAAAAGATTCACTAGAATATAGCCCAAAGTTGATAACAATGTGTCACTTTTCTTGGGAACTATCTAAGCCTTTTCAATATGTAAAGTCACATATTTCATTTACTGAAAGATTTTCTTTAGATTATGGGTTAAATATTAAATTAGTTTAATTTTTTTGTCTTCTTTTGGATCTTTCTGACCACTTTCTCTTGGTGATTTCTTGCTTTATTCTCCATCTCATTGTCATTTTTTCAGTGGTTTTTCTTCTTTTCCTTAAAGCTGCTTATTAATTTGTTGTTTGTATCACTTTATCCTTGAGACCCACTTGATTTAGTCTTCTCTTTTTTCCCCCTTTCTGCGTTCACATTTGTTGTTGTTTGGATTATTTTGTTCTTAATGTTTAAATTTCTGAATCAAGGTGTTTGTCTTTTCTGTAGCTCACACTTGGTGCAGAATTAGAAACGTTAAAATTTGCAACATTGGTTCTTACCTGTGAAAAACTTTGTGCACAAACTCTACCAAATACACTTATCAATTTATCTCCAGCAACCTTTGTGTTGTGCAGTAGAAGCAGTAACTCAGTGCCATGAATCTTTCCTGACTGTGTTTTACAGAAATGTGAGAATGGATACCTAGGTGTAACTTTATTCAGGACAAAGATAAAGCTAAAAGTGAAGTTAAAACAGAATCCTCGTATTTTTCCACTAGGCACTAAATTGTGTTTCCCCTAAATTTGTTTCCAGACTGTCTGATGCCAACCATCAGCCACCTGTGATCATGAGGGAACGTGCTGTGATTAGGTAATGACATGAAGGCAAAAGGGCAATAGCCCTAAACCCAAATGACTATATTTGGAGATAAGGCTTTGAGGAGGTAATTAAGGTTTAATTAAATGTAGCCATAAGGATGGGATGATGTATCTTAATTCAATTGTATCATAGGGTTGCCTTATAAGGAGGAAGAAGAGCACTCTCTCTCTCTCCGCATATACACACACACAGCCCTAGGAAGAGGCCATTTGAGCACACAGCAAACCAGGAAGAGTACCCTTACCATAAATAAGATTGGCTGGTGCCTTGATCTTGAATTTCCCAGCCTTCAGAACTATGAGAAATAGATTTCTTGAGTTTCACCCAGTCTACAAGGTCTGACAACTAAGTTCAAAAACTCACCCTAGAAAAAGTGCTACCTATCTCATTTCTGAGTTTCACTATAGTCACCTTCAAAGTACTACCTTTGGGAAGTTATTCATCAACACCAGTGTCTAGTCCACCCTCCAAATCAATTTTAGAAGTCTTTCTGGAATGACTGTCAGAGTTATCATTACAGCAAATTCTGACAAGTTTGCAAACTTGCCACTGAGTACATACTTTGGCAGCACTGTACAAACAATTCAGTAAGGTTTTGTAACCTTGGCATATCAGTGCTTCATAGCTGTGTTCATGTCAATGTGTGGCAGTTTCTTGCTGAGTGGTGTTTATCATTGTTGTTGTCTGTCTTTTGGTGGCCTATGGTGATAGATCTAATGGCCATTCTAGGAAAAGAGTTTCAAATTTGGTTTAAAGGGTAGATTAGGCACTGGCATCAATGTGTAACTTCCCAAGGGGGAGTAATTTGAAAATGAGCATAGTGATACTCAGCAATGAAATGTGTAACACTTTTTCTAGCATGAGTTTGCAAACTCAACTGTCAGACCTTGTATTTACAATGCCATTCAACCATCACCACTATCTCTCTCCAAACTTTTCATTAGCCCTAACAGAAAGTCAGTGTCTATTAAGCAACAATTCTACGTTTTTTTGTATCTACAAACCATGGTTACTTTACAGTAGCCCAAGTCTAAGTTGACTAACACAATGTCCTTGTTGTATGAAGCATTTTGTGATATCCTGAGCCAGGTGAGTATGTATTAGACATCCCCTTTGTATAAATATCACTCTCTTTTCACCTGCTTTATGAGCTTTGGTCCATTTGTGTTACTTACAATATGTGCCTTTTATCACTCATAAAAAGATATACTCATAATAAAAAATCAAATGCAATTCAGATAAGAATAAGAAATTAATTTTTCTTTACTGTCTCATTTCTCCACATTGCCTTCATGAGATACTGAAATGAATTGAACCTGTCTCTCATCAAAAGGAAGGGATCCAATCCATGAATTGTTTTTTTCAATTTTATTTTTCTTATTTTAATTGTTTGGATTAATTTTCCCTCCTTGAACATTTCTTCACATTAAAAGTCATTAGCAAGAGTTTATTTTTATTTATTTATTTATTTTTTGAGACAGAGCCTCAAGCTGTCCCCCTGGGTAGAGTGCCGTGGCATTACAGCTCACAGCAACCTCCAACTTCTGGGCTCAAGCGAGTCTCTTGCCTCCGCCTCCCAAGTAGCTGGGACCACAGGTGCCCGCCACAACACCTGGCTATTTTTTTGCAGCCGTCATTGTTGTTTGGCGGGTCCAGGCTGGGGATTCGAACCCGCCACCTTAGGTGTACGTGGCTGGCGCCTTAGCCAGTTGAGCTATAGGTGCCAAGCCACCATAGACTTTTCAACTGTAAGTTTTGGGTATGGATTTGACTATAGGAATGGAGAAGGAATGTAGAAATCAATAGAGTAATCATAGATGGAAAGGTGTGATACCTGACTTTCAGGTTCTTGGTCTCAGCAACTCAATGAATGAAGTGATGGACCACAGGATCAACAGTAGGTTAGGTTTTATTGGTTTTATTCAACAGGTGTTAACAGCTCTCACAAAGAGCCAAACCTCCTTGCAAAGCAGGATCATCAGTAATACAAGTGTTACAGCTCTTACAAAGAGCCAAACCTCCTTGCTCTCCTGCTCTCTTCCAGGTCTGCATTTGAGCTCTCTGCTTAGGGGCTTATATAGGAGCAATTGTCCAGTGAACTTTCAGGTCCTAAAAATACACCAATCAGGAGCAGGTTTTGAGAACAGACCAATCAGGGCTGCACTGGAGGAAATGACCTGCCAGAAGTCCATATTAGGGCCCCAGTGTCTTCCCCTGCTTATATCTGGTGAATTCCTTCATTGGCTGCAGCAGCAACAGGTCCAGGGACAAGGTGGCTGGTCTCGGTGCCACCTTGTCCGGTATCAGGTGGATTATCTATACAATCTTACAAGTGAGGGAATTGAGAAAATGAACCATTAAGAAACTGATAGAAAGGCTGGGTGAGGTGGCTCACTCCTGTAATGCTAGCACTCCGGGAGGCTGAGGCAGGTGGATCACTTGAGCTCAGGAGTTCAAGACCAGCCTGGACAAGAGCGAGGCTAAAAAATAGCCAGGCATTGTGGTGGGTGCCTGTCGTCCCAGCTACTCAGGGAACTGAAGCAAGAGGGTCACTTGAGCCCTAGAGTTTGAGGTTGCTGTGAGCTATGATGCCATGGCAACAAAATAATGGGGGCAACAAATGAGACTCTGTCTCAAAAAAAAAAAAGAAAAGAAAAGAAACTGATAGAAATCATGGGTTGGCAATAATGGGGATCATATTAGAATAAGACTCTTAACTCAAGACCAGGACATTTGGTGCCCAGCCATGCTGGATTCTGTAGGGAAGTTCTGAGGCCACAGAATACACACCATGCAGGGGCACTGTTGTGTAATGTACAGTTGATGTTCCCCAACTGTCTGCTGGTTGCCAGTAAGAAAAAAGAAAAAAACTCTCTGAAAATTGTGTTCCCCTAGACTATTGCCTAAGCCCATCACCTGCTATGAACAAAGAGCTATGAGAATAGCTGGACTTAAGAATAGTGGGTCTGAATGTAGTGATAAAGTAGCCAGATCTTTTAGGGGAGAATTTGTAGCCAAATAAGGAACACTGGGCCAAAGCATGTCAGCTACAGGATTCCTGTGTGGCCTCTGCTGCCTCCCTGGCTTCTTCTCATGTTACCCACCCAACAGGCCTCATTTTCCCCAGTATTTTAGTCTTGATTTAGCCAAGGGATCTTGTAATTACTGTTACAGCTCTGGCCGTGCTGTGTCCTTGGATGTTGCATGCCTACTGCCTTTGTAGTGTCTGGCAATTGGCTCTGATGTCGCCTCTCTATACACAGCTGTAGCAGCCTTACCTCCTGTCCAGACTTGATCACACTGGACTTCCTCTGTCTAATTTTCACTATCAGAAAATATCCCTTTTCTTTGTGTGTTCTTTGTCTGCCTCCTCTCAGAGATTGTCCTCTGTGAGGACAGATCATCTTTCTGTTCCCTGCTACAGAGCAAGGAGATTTTCAATAAATTGTTATTGAATGAGTGAATGACAGTCTTAAGGAATACAGCCTGGTTGGGATGTAGCTTTGTCCCTATGATACCTTTTTTGCTATCTAGATTAAACAGGAGCTGCCCGAAGACCCTGTGAATACTTGGGACAAATTTTAAGAAGTCGTTTCAAAAACAGAAAATATCTTATTAGGAAGTAAGGAAGTGATAAATGTAAGCCAACATGTTTTTATTTCAAAATCTTTTCCTGTTGCCAAAATTTCAAACATTGCACACCCTTCGCCCAACTTGTGATACCTTGGGAGAGAAGAGGGTTTTCCTGACAAACTTCCAGCAAGTGCCCTTCTGCTGTGGAGTCACAGGCAACTTTTCCATCTCTGGTGTGTCCTGAGGTATGATCTTGGCAGACTGGATTACTCAGCAATCTCCTGAACACATACCCGTAGCCTTAGTAGAAGTCGAGGAGAACAAATATTATCTTTCTGTATATCTTTTCCTGTGACACCAACTTAATTCCCTGTTAGTCTCCCCATCATCATTGTTGTTATCATTCTTATTTTTAGTATTATAGCTATTATTTGGCTGGCAAGATGAACTTCTAGTCCTCGGCCTTCTGGAAACCTTAACCACTACCAATCTTCAGCCAGTCTTCCCTTTCCCTCCCACCCCTGTGGTCCATAGCACTGCTGCTGTTGTATCACCTGTATCAACCCACTGACTGCCCATGGCTATCATGCTCAGCTTGGCCTTTCATGTTCACATAACTTGCTGTACCACAGGCTTGTTGAATCCTATGTAGTACTTTTCAGAACTAAATTAGTTGTTCAAGTTTTCAGAGAAGAGAGTTATAGATTATCTAAATGGCATTTATCTTATGAGAGAATCCCAAACCTTTAAATATCATTTCTATTATTTTATTAGATACATTCTTATTCTAAAAATCTTTATTGTTCCCTTTTCTCCACATCCCTCTTAGGACTGCCTTTATAGTATCCCACAAGTTCTGATAATTTGTGTCTTCATTATTGTTTTATTCCAAAATGTTGGTAAGTTCCTTCTTATTCTCATCTATGACCCAGTTATCATTCAGCATAAGGTTATTTAGTTTCCATGTCTTTCCGTGAGTATGCAGATACCTGTTATTGGTGAGTTCAACTTTTATTGTGTGATGATCTGAGAAAATACAAGGAATAATTTCTATACTTCTAAATTTGCTGAGGTTAGACTTGCGACCTAAGATGTGATCAATTTCGGAGGATGTTCCATGGGCTGATGAGAAGAATGTGTGTTCAGTTTTGTTAGGATGAAATGTTCTATAGATGTCTGTTAAATGCAATTGTTGTATGGTGAAGTTTAAGTCCAAAATTTCTTTGCTTAGTTTCTTCTTAGAGGATCTATCCAGCACTGCCAAAGGAGTGTTAAAATCTCTATTATGGTGCTGGAAGATATTAAATTTCTCATGTCTATTAGGGTCTTCTTTATAAATTGAGGAGCATTCTGGTTGGGCACATAAATGTTAATAATTGACATCTCATCATTTTGAGTTATAACAAATATGAAATGACCATCGTTGTATTTCTTTCATTTTGTTGGTTTAAAGCCTAGTGTATCTGCAAATAAGATTGCCATCCATCCTTTTTTCTGGTTTCCATTTTCCTGGATTACATTTGCCCATCCCTCACCCTAAGTCTATATTTATCCTTTAAGGTAAGATGAGGTTTTGTATGCAGCAGATATTTGGCCTGAGTTTTTTGTGTCCAGTCAGCCAACCTGTACCTCTTAAGAGGACAGTTTAAGGCGTTCACATTAATTGAGAGTATTGATAAGCCTGGGTATGCAGCAGATATTTGGCCTGAGAGTATTGATAAGCCTGGATATTGTGGGTGTGAGGTTTTCCAAAAGTCCAGTGGATATTTTGAATCTTTTAACTGCTGTGGAAATTGGGTTTTGGTCAAGAATTTCAGAGTGAGTTTACTTTGGTGGTAGAGCATTGTGCTGGTCATTATGGAGGATGGGTCTGAGGATATCCTTTTTTTTTGAATGATAACTATGTACATTAATGCACTTCTGGGGTACAGTGTGGGGTTTTCACATGCAATCTGAAATACTTCCATCAAACTGGTCAACACAGCCTTCATATCATTTTCTCAGTTATTGCTTTAAAATGTTCACATTCT
>CAUYTI010037751.1:0-29490 GCA_963575145.1 Galago senegalensis | reverse complement strand
GAGGGGGCCATATTCTTCCCAAGACAAGGCTCCTGCTGGGGCCCATGCCTATGTGCCCACCTCCTATAATCTGTCTTATCAGCAGGATGGAATAGGGATAGGAGGTTCAAGCACAGCCAATCCCCAGGCAGAGGAGAAATGGAGGGATGTTTTCTATTCTGTTCCATACATCTGCCTCTCTGTTTTTGTGCCAATACCATGCTGTTTTAAATACTATGGCTTTATAGTATAGTCTGAGGTCTGGTAGGGTGATTCCTCCTGCTTTGTTTTTATTCCTGAGTAATGTCTTAGCTACCGCATGTTTGCATTAATGTATACAGCTATCATCTAATTTAAAAAAAAAAAAGAAATAGAGGGATGTTCTTGGAGAACCATCACGGTACTGTCATCAGGACACTGAAGAAGGTAAGCCCAAAACAGAAGATATTTAATGGACAATGGAAGAAAGAGAACCAGGCAAACCCTCCCTGGGGTTCTTTCCTCAGCCCTGTATTAGAAGCCTCTTCCACCTGTCTGTGCCTGACTGAGGAGGAGGGTTTCCAGCCCATCAGGTGGTCAAGGGCTGCACCCCCCTGCCCTGTCTGTCACTACCAAGAATGTGCATCCTCCTCTTTGTTAGTCCATTTAATTATAACACCTCTGCTCGCTGCTTTCCGAGGGAGTTTAAAAGAAATTTACAACTGAGCACTTTTATTCCAGCCAAGCTGCAAACCCTGCTGACAAGTCTTTAATTGAGAAAGTGTTTTCGATTTTCAAACAGACCCGGGGTTATATTAAGTAATGATGCCACTTCAGTTGTGTTCTTCTGTCATTTCTATTATGGGACATCATCAGACAGGTCCATAAACATTGATTTGACGTTGAAAGAGTTTGATACTGTTGGCCAGGAGTTACGTTAGTCAGACATAAGCAAATGCATGCTTGCATCAATAATGCAAATAGACACACACAGTTCTTCTTCTGAATTATATTTAGTGAGTGACTCCTAGGTCCATAAAACATATTTGGTAATAAAAAATGATAATGGTGCTGCTAAGACTGTGTGGGGAAAATGATTAGGTCAGCTGTGATGTGTCCATTAAAAGAGAGATTATTTGTCCCCAGCTGAGACTTGGTTTCAGCCTTCTTTTGCCTACAACCAGGCAGCAATCGTTGGTGGACTGAGCAGAGCTGGTACTGAAGACAAAGCTGATTTTCCATCCTGGAGCTGGATGAGCCCTTGGGTCTCTTCTAGTTTTACGATTTCTCCATATCAGATTCAACAAAAGCTTCTCTGCCGTTATGATGCTCACTAGATTTTGGAGAGCCCTATCAGAACTCCAACCAGAGAATCCTCCTTGAGGACGTGTTATTATCAAGGGTTATGACATAGCAGATCGTGTCAACAGGGGCATCCTTAGTTTTCTTCATTGAGAAGGTGGCATCTGGCTGCTGCCTGGAGCATCCTAGGAGGTTTGTGGAGATGAATGAAGGAGAGTTGAGAACAAGGAATTTGAAAACCCAGGTGCTGCATCAAGTTCCAGAGAGGAGGAGGGAGGCCCCATGCACCTGACACGGAAGACCATGATGAGGCAGAAGCACAAGATCTCTGAGCACGGCAGATTAAGGAGAAGGGTGGTGGTGCAGTGGGGACCCACACCCAGGTGGTGCAGGTGTCAGGGTGTGGGGTGGGAGCTCTGCCAAGGACACCACATGGTGCCGGAGATCCAGCCACTGCCACTGTCCAGAGGAAGACAGAGAGAAACTGCTTTCCACTGTTCATGTTTTGTGCTTTCTAATGTTTGTCACATGTGTGGGTAACAGATTTTTAATGGGAGATCAATTTTTAAAGGATTGATATTCATGAAAGCTTTTCCACTTATTTAGGGCAGAGTTTCTTTCTCCGCCCCTCGATTCTGACTGTTGTTGTGATGTGCTGTGACCACAGAATGTGGCAGAGGGTGCGGCACCAATTCCAAGCCAATCTTTCAGAGGCTGGTAGCTTCCCTTTTCTCTGGAGAAGCCAGACAAAAGGTGACATGAACACTGAGGCTGCTGAGCCGTTAGGAAGCCTAAGCTAGCTGTGCAAGGAGGCCACACAGAGGGCAGCCACAGAACTGAGACCCGGACAGACAGGACCAGGTGACTCTATGGTCCTTGGAACTACTGCAGCCAAGACCCTGCTCAGGGATGAGTGACACTCCATCCACCCACTCCGTGTGAATTCCTTGTCCTAAGAATTGTGAGAAAATGAAATGGTTGTTTTTATGCTCCTGAGTTTGGGAGGTGATTTGTTGGACAGGAATAGACAACTGAAATCAGCATGAAGCAAGTCCTTCACTTTCCAGAAACTGAGAAGGCCAGTGGGGAATCTGCGTGGATGAGGACCTGCAGAAACAAGTATTTATGTCACCTTCATGCAAAGCAGGAAGCCACTGATGGAGGACCAGCTCGTGGAGGCCCAAGAGACAGAGTCTCACTCTGTCACCAAGACTAGGGTGCCATGGCTGCAGCCTAGCTCACAGCATCATACAATTCCTGGGCTCAAGTGATCCTTCTGCCTCAGCCTCCCAAGTAGCTGGGACTATAGGTGTCTACCATAATGCCAACTATTTTTTTTCTATTTTTAGGAGAGATGGGATCTCAGTGCTTCTCAGGCTGGTCTTGAACTCTTGGCCTCAAGCAATCCTCCCCCCTCGGCCTCCTAGAGTGCTGGGACTATAGGCATGAGCCACTGAAATCTGGTCAAGGCTAAGTTTTGACTATACTGTGGAGCCCATGATGAAATCACCGGCCTCAAATCTAAGAAGGCAGATTTGTTGATTACTCTGTATGCAACGGGATAACACAGAATGTTTTAGCAGGACTGTCTCCTGCACTTCATTGTAAACTCAGGAAGGACAATGTACAGATCTTCTCAACTTGAGCTTCCTGAAATACAGGGAAACTCTTATGCCTGTACAACCTCCTGTCTTATTGAAATCATCAAATAAGATGACTGTGAAGAAAAGATTTTGTAAAGTACTATGCAGATCCAGCCAGTTCCTGGATTCTGAGTTGAAAGCAAAAAGAATCAGTCAGACCTTAAATTCTAGTGGAACCAACAGACAGGAGGCAGGGTGGTGTGAGACATGACTGACAATGACACAGCAGCTGTCTGAGCTGGTCATTTATTTGCTGTGTGACCTAAAGAATGTTACTTTGTTTCTCTGTGTCTTGCTTTGTTTACCTGTAAAATAAAGATGACAATACCCACCTCACAGGACCTCATAAAACTTATATTAGCTAATGCATGGAAAGTACCTACACACAGGAAATGTTAAATAAATGTTAGCTTCTAGTTGTGATTATAATAATTATCATAAAAAGATTGCAATGTCTTCATGGTCCTCTGAACCTTTTGCTCTGACAACAACATGGTTGTGTATAAAAGTTTAGACTTGGAAGGACTTTGCTGCACATGGAACCCAATCTTCTCCCAGAATCACCAATTTCCCCATCTGTCAATCACCTCTCCTGCTCACAGGTTTTCTGAGATGGGGAAAACACTGCCACCCCAGGTCGCCTCTGTGATCCTTGCATCTCTGAGGATTTGCTTCAAGTAAGTATCCAGGGTGAAATTGTTGGGTCTGAAGGTATATTCAGTTATAGGCTTTTCAATTCTAATTGCCGGAGTGTCCCTAAGAAAGGTAATATAATAGACAGCATCACCAGCAACCTTTGGAAGTACCCATTTGAACACAAGCTAAAGCCAAAGCAGTCGTTTTAAAAGTCACTTGCCAGCTTTATCAATAAAGCAGTTAACTATTTCTCATTTTTACTTTGTACTCATTTTATAACTAATAAGCTTGTTTTTTTCCTCAAATGTTTGCTAACTTTTTTTCACATTTTCACTTACCCATTAAAGTCCTTTATCCATTTATTTGATATATGCGCTTTTATCTTGATGAATTCACAAATTCTCTGTCTTAAGAATGCTCATTCTTGGTTATTGAGTTTGAAAACGATCTCCCTCACATATCCCAAGCCTTTTAGTTTTGATTTTGGTGTAATTCGATAAACAGAAAGTTTAAAATGTTATGTGAGTTATTTTTATGGTTTATTATTTCACTTTTATGATATGAAAGCTTTTCTTGCCTATATATCAAAATAATATTCACCTATTTTTTTTCTGCTCCTTTAAAGGGGGTTTCATTTTGGTGTGGTTTAACTAAAGTTGTCTGTGGCAATTTATTTTATCTTATTTTATTTTTCTGGCTGGGCCTGGATTTGAACCCACCACCTCTGGTATATGAGGCCAGTGCCTTACTCCTTTGAGCCACAGGTACCGCCCAATCTGTGGCATTTTCTTTAGCCATCAGGTCATCCTTCCCTCTTTCCATTTTTTTTTTTTTTAAGTATAGATGATTTTCTTTTCTTTCTTTTTTGTTCTTTTTTTAACTTCAGATTGATAGAAGGGCATAAATGTTTAGGTCCCATTTTTCACTTCTAAGGTCATGTTCAGGTTGTAGTTGAGCCCTTCACCCAGGGGGTGTGTTGAACACCCTCACCTTGTGTACTTTAGGAGGGAGGATCATACTAATATGCCCCTTCTAATCTCCTAGTAAGATTAGAAGGCGATCACTACCGCAGGAAGAGAAAGCAGTTACAAGGGACAAGGACACAGAGATACCGGTGTGTGTGTCCCTGAGAAAGGCCCTGCCGTCAGCCTCTGTCTTTCTCCCCAAATTCACATCCTTTACCTGGAATGCCTGAGGGCAGAGACAGAGCTGCTGTCTTTCTCAGAGAATGTCCAGGGAAGGCTGCCAAAGCTTCTCTAATTTGTTGTTCCAAAAATAGCTCAGGAGCATGATATGATAATGAATTTTTAGCTAGTTACCCCTGAGACAGACACAGAGTTTAATCTTATCAAGTGCGGGGAATGGAGCTGCCAAATGCTTTGTTATCCCCCACACAGCAGGACGTGGCTGCAGGAAAAGCCCAGGGGATGCCCACTCATCCCGGCCGGCCCAGACTCAGCCCTTAGGACCGTGTAAGCCGTCACACGGCACAGTGATAATTCCCAGGCCTCTGAGGGCGTGTGATGCTGACATGACCAAGAAAATCCCAAATTAAAAGAGAATAAAAGGTCAGCTCCACACCTGGATATCAGCTTTGTGTGATTCTTGTGACCCTGAGCAGAGAACCCCATCGTGTCCACCTGGACTTCCGTCCGGACCATAGAACTGTGAGCTCATAAACGCCTGTGTTGTAAGCCTCTACATCTGTGGGTTTTATTTCTTACTTTTTAGGCAACAATAGTAAACTAACCCATAAGAGTCATTCGATAACTGGACAAACTGCGGAAGCACTGAACGTTGTCTGATCTCTCTCTGATACCTTCTCTGATGCAGAATAATCAGCTCTGTCCTCCGTTCGTTCTCTTTCCCTCTCTTCTCTACACGCAATAACATCTCTGTGGCCCGTGTATAAAGCCATTATCAAAATGGTCTACCCAAGTTTAGCAACAAGCACACCTGAACTCCAGACCTTGCTTTATATTACCAAGACCATTCTCCATTAAAGGAATCTAGGGCTCCTGGAGAAATGACTGATTTGCAGTAGGAGAAAGGAAGGAAGTGCTCAAAAGGAAAAAAAAAATTATTGGGAGTGTGTCAAAGGAACAAATGGCAAGAGTTCAATGCTGGACAAACGTGAATAATATAATCAATAGAACAGTATGACGGCATAAGGTATAAATGAAATATTCAGGACTCATACTGACATAAGTGCTTCAATCAATCAATCAATCAATCATTAGAAGAGAAGAAACAGGTTTCCCATTCAGATACATTCCAAATAATCTGTGTAGCTCCTCTGCTCTCGAGGAGGTGAGTCACAGCCTCTCACTCCTTCACTGTGGGCTGATCTACGTAGCAGAGGTGGAGACAGCCCGGGATGATGAATTCTTGTTCAACCTCATGTGGTAAGAGCCTTCTGTGTTCTCACATGACTCCCGTTGCTTTGTGGTGTCAAAATCCAGTTCTGGACATAAGTATCTGCAGTTGTAACAGCCTCGCTAGTACATATCATAAATGCAATGCTTCACAGAGGAGAAAGATTTTCCCTGGGCGCTTATGTGGTACAAAATCCCACCGTCCCTGTTTCACGATTCAGGAAAGTAAGGTTCATTCTGCTAAAGGGACTTGTCGCAGGGAACTCATTTATTAGGGAGCTGTTCTGTGGCTTTCCCGTGGAGGCCTCACCTGCCTTCCCCTTTTCTCTTCCATGTTGATTAGGGTGTAGAGACTGATGTGGAGACGGTTGATGTCAAAACACACAAAGGTATGAAAAGGTTTACTATATGAAAAATGAGACTTTCTGGGGAGAGCAGGGCTTTTCTGGGTGTTAGGGGAGGCAGTGGCATGAGTGTAGCAGAACAGGGTGGGGTTGGAGGGAGGCTTTGCTTCTTACTGCTGATAGCAGGTGGATCGGGTGAGAGTCTTGTGCACAGCCCACAGCTTGCTGATGCAGAATATTGAATTCAGTTCTCGTAGACTCCAGGACCACAAGCAGGTTTTACCCCACAGCAGCGGCCAGGCACCAACCCTGCATAGGCAACACCTGAGACTTTGAATACTACTCACAGTACCACTGTCCTTGGTGGGCTTCATTGTCTTCGGGCGTGTTGGAGATAATCAACGGGCCTACAAGTGTGTTATAGGACCATGGTGAGAATTAAAAGAAGGACCACAAGAGAGGTGCTTCACTTCCAGTCTGCTATGTAGTAAATGCACAAACAAGGTTAACTGTTTGTTACTAGCTCAAAAGCAACTATCTATCTTCCCAACCACAGGTCTCTGCAACCAGCTTAGGGCAAAGGAGCAACTCCTGTGCTTTTTCAGTGGGAAAAGTATTCTGAGGTGGGGTCATTTCTACCTCTTAGTGGCTACAGAATGTGCATGAGCCATGGGCTAAGCATTAATTACTGAACATCTGTGTGTGTGCACACCTGCACATAGACACTGCTCAAGGTGCTGCAACACAGTGTGGAGCGAGGTAGGCAAGGTGCATGCCTTGTGCAGTGTACACACCAGAGAGGGATGGGTCAGTGGTGCCTACATTTACCGAAAAACAAGCAGGGTGATGCCTGTGGAGATTAGAATTAAAATATTGTCCAGGCAGGCTGATAGAATTGAGATTGATTAGGACAAGAAGAGTGTCATGGGGTCATCCAGGAAAGTTTTACCAAGGACATAACCATTAGATCATGTGACATCATTCAGCACTTCCTCCATGCCACTAATCTGTATGCTCATATCACGACCTTTCTTCCTAAGCACAGGCACAGAGAGGGTGACTTGCTTTCCCAAAGTCACTCAGCTAGTGAGTGGTAGAGGCCTTTTGGCCCTTGTGGTTTTGGGGGGCTCTGGGGACTTTTGAAATGTTTCGATATATTTAGGAGTACAAGCACAGTTCTGTTACATGGATGTTACGGTGGTGAGATCTGGGCTTTTAGCGTAACCATCACCCAAAGAGTGTGCACTGTACCCAATAATAGTATTATTCTACCTTGCTGTATTAGTTTCCTATTGCTGTTGTGACAAATTATCAGAGTTGGTGGCTTAAAACGACATACATTTATCATACTTTTAGAGGTCAGAGTCTGAAAATGGGTCCCATGGGCTAAAATCAAGATATCAACAGGCTTGTACTCCTTTGGGGAGATCTACTCCTTGCTCTCTCTCCCAGACTCTAGAGCCACCTGCAGTCTTCTCCTCACGGCCCTTGGCCAGCATTCCTGATACCCCACTCTCTGCGGTTACCTTCCCCTCTTCTCTGACATTTCTCCAAAGATCCCTGGTTCATTCTATAAGAAAACGGCATTGCAGACGAAGATCTGGGTACAAGGTGTGCACATTTCCTATTAGCATGCCCTTTATAGGTTCTCTTGGCTGACAGGAGCAGGGAGATATGGGAGGGAAATATGAGTGCATACCACCTACACGAACCCCCCATGCAACATACTGGCATTTCCAACTCTAATCCATTACCACACAGATCACTATGACCTCCTCCCCTGGTTTATCTGTGATTGTTCAACATGGGAGACCTGGATCCCACCATATACAATCCAGTCCTGCCTTTATTTCCAGAATACATGTAGAGCGGTTTCAGAATTGTTAACCCAGCCCCCTGGTGGGGGGGAAACTAACAAATAGAATACAGTGTTTATGGGCAAAATCTTTTACAGACCCCATTAATTTCCAAAATAATTCAGGTCATCAACCTCCCTCCCTGAAGCTTCCATGTCATGTGGTTGTTCCATACATAGAACACAGTCAGGATTTTTTGGCACAGTCTGTGCTTCCTCTTAGGTAAGACAAGGAGGTTACAGTGGGATGGAAGGGAAGGTGCGTGAAAGCCTTTACCCCTGGAGGGTAGGACTTTGTAACACAAGTCTCTCTGGGTGGGTTTTACCTTGATTATTTATGTTTTTTCCATGTCCCAGGGGACTGAAGGGATCTTCCTTGCATCTTCACCATAAGAACATGGTTCCTGGCAATACGAGCCATGGAAGCGTGGGGGCCTCTAAGGATGCAGCCCCTAGAAGTTTCTCACCTGCATGCTAGTCCACTTTCAGACCCCAGGAACTTGCCAAACTTACCTTTTGTGAGTTATGACCCTTCCTGTTTCCAGCAGCTTCTACTCCAGTGTCTCTGGGAAGCGCCTTTCTCTCCAGATTATAGGTGGCAGCTGTGCCTCGTGACCTCAGTTTTGTGATGTGTCCATGGATGATTTTCAGCCTTTCCACCTTTATGTAGTGGGCACCATAACCGCCAAGCTTCACACTTGTTGAAGTTGAAACCAGATATTATAGGTTTTTAATAACTCATGTCTGAGTTAGTCTACTTATTCGAAAGAAAAACTGGGAGAAAGTGGTTTATTGAAGCTGCTTATATTTTGATTTGCATATGTCTTTATACAATCTTATTCAGAATGTTTATTATAAATTTCTGACATATGGGACAATACTGTCCTTGGAAATTAAACTAGAAAGTACAGGGACATCTTGGTAACCAACGCAATCATGCATCTATTTACTCAGCTGCGTGGGTATGTCTCTTGCAAAAACATCATAGACATCTCATTCTGGTTCTGGGTGATCACTCACACTGCTAAAAAGGCTGTAAGTTTCCACCACTGGAAATAGAATAGTGGATTATGTGATAAGGCACCTCCTGGAGGCGGCTGCCTGGGTTTATATTTCTCCTCTGATACTTCCTGGCTGACTCTGTGACCAGCAATAAATGACTTAAGCTGAATTTGGGCTCACTCTTCCATAAAATGGAGATAACAACAGTATTGGAACTTCATATACTTGTAATAACTTGATGAAGTAGCATATGGAAAAACTTAAAACAGTGCTATCAATGAATGAATAAATGTCAGATTCTAGTATTAGGTGTCTGAAGCTGTTACTAAGTTCTAGGACCTGAGCCTGGATGATGTCATACATAGCAGGGGGACCTCACAAATTCTTAATTGTTTCAAATAATCTGAAAGTCCAAAAACAAGGTGGTGGAAAAAATCCATTTTAATGCCATTCAGGTAATTTTAAAATGTGTTCAAGGAATATTTATGGTGTGGCAAATGACTATAACGTGATGAATTCAAGGGAATAAAACACTAGTTCACTTTATAACCAGCAAAATAAACCATGCGTCTATAACTCTATTTATGGAGACAAATATTCACATTTCCTTACAGAAGGCTGAAATAAAGACAAAAATATACTGTGGTTTGATTTTTGGTATGAGTACAAGTGATTTTTATATTACTCTCTACTGTGAATATTCCTCATTTTCTGTAAGAATATGCATATTTATATAATTAGGAATCATTTAGTACTAAACAGGATTATCCTACACTGTTGCGCAAGTTAAGTGCAAATCCATGGAGTGAGCGCTTCCTATCAACCTATCAACCACGTGTGTGTCCACTGCGTTGTAGAGTCATTTAAACTAATTCCAGGCAACTAACATGGGAGGCCGGGATACACATGATTTTAATGTCATAGACTCTACACATTTCTTGTTTATTTTTCATTCTCCCCATTTACTTCAGGGGATCACTCTGAATTGATCCATTTTAGCATTACTAACTGCATATTAGTAAAATGCCAGATTATGATGAAATGGAATAATCCCGCAACACCACCCACTTTAAGAGCTATGCTTTTGTTTTAGATGTCACTGCTATTTTCTTACTTCCCTCCTATACAGAAGAGATATTTGCTTGAAAAAGTTTACAATTCCAAAAGGCTTTTACTGGTTAAGTTTTCAAAGCTCCCCAGTGATATCCTAAGACTATGTACCTCCTTTATCGATGAGAGAACATTGACTGTGTTTTCCAACCTCAGCTGCATGCCAGATTTCTGGAATTCAGAGCCGTCTCCTTTGGGCACCATTGCTTGGGATCCTATATTGGTCCCCTCCATAGGATACAGGGTCACAAGGTCAAATAACTGTATGTGTGAATTGTGCCAGCATGAGTTAGAAAGTTCTTGGTAACTTGATGAAAAATACTGGATATACACAAGCATCACCAGCACCCCAACCCCTCTCTGCTATTCACATTCTTGTCCACTGCTGTACCATTCTCAAATAGTCTATTTCATAGACTAGTCACCTTCCAATTTAAGGGAAGTGAGGAATGCAGATCATCGTCTCCAGACAACCATCTCTGGGGGACATGCTTAGGTGTGTTTTTAATTAGCACTGATCATACATATATTGCTTTTCTCCTATTCAGGGAATATGGTAAGATTGTACACCCCCCCCCCATTTGAAGGTCAATTTAATTTTGTGACTTGTTTTTTTCCAATGAAATGTTGTGCACAGATGGAGAATACCACTTCTGGACTGAAGCTTAGAGAGACAGGGCAAACATTGCCAATTCCTCTCCTTAACTTTAAGATGGTCCCAGGGTAAGGACACTGCAGAGTGAGGCACCCCAGTTGACATTCAAGGGCCATGTTGCTGAGTAAAACATAAACCTCACATCTGTATCCAAAGAGACGGCCCCTCAACACTTCATCCTCTCACCTTGATTTACTTTTGGCTTAAAGTCACTATCTGCCTTCTTGCCACTCTGTCCCTTAGTGAGAACTTTGCCTCTCTTCTTCAGGACCATCATCCCACGGCCTTGAATGGTGCCGGAAGCATGGCAGGTTCTCTGTCAAGTTCTTCTGAAAGACTGAATTAATCGCTTTTATAACTGGAAATCCTTTCTTCGGAAGTAAACTAAAACCGGATGAAGCTTTCTTTTAGGCACCTTCATACAATTTACCTTCAGTAAAAGCAACCAGAATGTACTTGTTACTTTGGGAAGGCTGCCAGTTCACAGCTTTCCCTCCTTAGAACTCTCCACTAATCAGAAATGAAAAGTCAACTTGTGGGAACCAACAGCTTTTATTTACCCACAGGTGTTTTTGCTTTGTTTTGTTTTTAAGTGTGAGTTTGTGAGCGAAAAGACTAAAACTAAACCCAGCCCTATGCGAGAATTACTTTGAAATAAAATAATTTCAAAGTGGAAGGGGTGAAAGGCTGGCTGTTTACTCTATCATTTCCCTCCCCCTGGCCTTTCCTGGTAAGTCAACTTTCAGCTGCTGCGGTTTTTCTTCTAAGAAAATGGTGACAATTCACTTTGTAAAAGAATCGTTTGTGTCCTGCAAGGTGGCGGACTAATATTCCGTTTCATCTGTAAAACAACAAAAAGACTTTCAAGGAAAGTTTGGAAATACTTAGACTGACCCAGTGCAATCCTTCTAGGACCGCGCAGACACAGCCACGGTCAACAACTTGGCTTCTAGACAAGGTCACACGGGCCACTGCGCCCAATCCCCAGCACCGTCACCGGCGCCCAGGCCTCACCACGCTCGGCGTTCCCCACTAGGGTTCCGCCACGCCTCGGCTCCCAGCGTCTGCGTCTGCGCCTGCGCAAGGGAGCCACCTCCCGGCCATCCTTCAAGTCCTCTGCCTTAGACGCGCTGGTCTGCAGCGTGGCCCTCAGCGTTGCCGTCTGCGCCTGCGCGGGGTTGCGCCGGGCCTCTGCGGGCGGGCTGTGGGCTGAACGCCACGCGAGGATGATGAGGAGGGGACGGCTGGGCGGTCCCCGGCACCCGGAAGCCCCTGGGATCCCAGACCCGCCAGTCCCCGCCCGTCAGGAGGGCATGGGCCGATGCCCGAGAGGACGCGGAGGGTGACGATGGCGCGGAGCAGCGGTGTAGAGTGGCGGGAAGGCGGTGTGGACCGCGCGGGGCCAAACCGGACGTCCAGGAGGGAGGCGCGTCCCACCCGCCCACGTGGCTGGGACCTTCTCCCGGGCTGGCCCCGGGGCGGAGGAGGGCGCGCCCTCTGAGGACGCACGGCCTCTTGGGGGCGCGGGAAGGTGACAAGGACAGAAGGAAAGACCACGTGTACCCACACTTTGGACACCGCAGAGGCCACTCTTTCTCTGACTCCCTGAAAGAAATGGGCTTTGGAGACTTTGGGCTACTTCCTGTCCTGCCCAGGAGCGAGGCCCTCCCCAGCGCCCCGTGTCTGCCCTTCCTAGCAGCTTGATTTTTGTAGGAAGGATACCTGGATATCCTCTGTGTTTTCTTTTCTCCGTAGTAACATATTCCGTGAGTGCAGGAACTAAAATGACTTCTTCATTGCTCTGTAGTTCATAATACGTTCCCTGGCACAGAGAGAACACTTACTTAACTAACAAATTTTAAAACTAAAAATTGTGGAATACAGAACATCCTTAGAAAATTCTCTTCCTGTCATAACAAAAAAAGTCAACATCCTTCATTTGGCAGAGGAAAAAGAAAAAACAGTTCTTTTGAACTATTTCTATCACTTTAGTATTTCTGACAACCATCATGATCGGAAGCTTTTTTGGGTGAATTTCCAGCTAAAAATGAATGATAATGTGGTACTCCCAGAAGACGACCAATCCAAAATGTGGAATATATTGCCATCGTGTCTGCTAGTATGACTTCGTCCCAAATATCAACTTTTTCTATACTTGGAGATAAGGAAAGTTTATCTGGCATATCAAATAAGCACCGGAGTTGATTTAGAAACCTAGCTGCACTCGTGTCAGACATAGATATACAGGAATGTTTTTAGCAGTATTGTTTCAAAGTATTAAACTGTTGGAAATTATTTAGAAGTCCGACAATAACTGTTGGTAATACAAATTATATTAATAATAACAAAATAACAGTTACAAAATAGCTGCTATGCCGATAACAATAATGAACCCTCCTTTATACTTTGTGATCCTTGAAAATTTCTCATAAGTATAAATATGGCTCTTATTCTGTGATTACATGCAGCAGTAAATGGAGTTGCATTGGTTGTATTTTTTTGTTAGGCAGCTGTAGTTGTGATAGTGCCACATGACACTACCAAAGCTCATCTCGATTGCTTGTAATTCAAGGACTTACTATTCTTGGCCATAGTCTGTGAATCCTGTTAGAATCCTCTAGGAATTTGTACAAGCTGAGGGATGGGTTCAATTCTGTTCCATCTTTTCAAGTGTCTTTCTTCAGGTTATTGGGGAAAGGCGTACTTTATAGATTGCTCCCTGAAAGGCTTTATCTCTGTTAAGTGAACCACAGAGGAGGAAGAAAGGATGCTTACTGCAGTTCTCTGGTGATGCATTGCTTTTGTGAGTAGAAGAAATCACAGGATAACCAACAGGACAGTTTGATAACTTCCAAAGGCTCTCCTGACACTGCAACCAAGTGTTTCCCTTGCAGCCAGTGCTTTGCACTAAAAACATATGGATGTCATTTTTGTGGATCTTGTGAATGTGGACCTGAATCTCATCTCCTCAAGATAAATTTTATTTATCAAGCCTAAAGAGATCGTACATTTTTTTGTATATGCATTTGATCCACATGAAAAAGAAAATAAAAAGATATGTGGAGAGCATTCACAGCAGGGCTGTCTAGCCCCCAGGAAAGCTGTTATTTCTGTTCTTCTCCACCTACCTGCCAGCAATATGTCCTCGAAAGAGGCTCTTTCTGACTACTTACAGCTGTCGCATCCAGACTGGCAATTTTCAAACATTTCTCTCTGCTTTACTTTCCTTCATAGCAGCATCATCTTTACAGGAAGGATATATATATAAACACAGATACATGGATATCATCTGTCTTCTCTTCTCTCCGCGTTAACATATTTCATGAGTGCAGGAACTGAAATGCTATCTTTATTGCAATATTCTTTAGTCGATAATACATTCTTGGCCACAGAGAGAACCCTTAAATACTTAACTAACAAAATTCAAAAAGTGAAAATGATTGAATGCAAAGCATCCTCATTAAAGCAGATCTCTCATGCCCTCCACCAGAAAAATCATCAGCTGCCTTTCCCTCGTCTTGCTTTCCCTTTCTTTCTTTCTTTTTTTGTTTATTAAATCATAGCTGTGTACATTAAAGCATTTATGGGGTATAATGTGCTGGTTTTATATGCAGTTTGAAATACTTTCATCAAACTGGTTAACACAGCCTTTGCCACACTTTCTTAATTCTTGTGTTAAGACTTTTATACTCCACACTTTTTCCCTTTCTTACTTCTTTCATCTCCTCTGTTTGTCTTCCGTTTGTTAGTTGCAGTTCTAAATCACAATTACAGCTCTTGTCACAGGCTGGGGAATATAGACTTTCAGCTGGACACAGAGCAAGAGGTGTGAATCTGAGCTGGATCTCTCCTGCTAACTCTCACCTTCCTCCCTATTGCCCTGTGTCCAGCATTCGGGGTGGACTCACTGGAGGTCTCCTTTGCTCTCCAGCTTCCAAATGATTTTGAGAAGTGAAGTGCATGGGCAAGAATAGGAGAGAAAATTATTTTTCTGGCTCCCTTCCTTAAGATTTCTGAGGACTGGCTGTGTGGTTCAGCTGAATTCTCAGCTTGTGCCTGGCAGCTTCCTCAGTCTCTGGGTTCTAGGAACCAATTGGTCCTGCTGATCCTTTAGGCCTGGGGGTGGTCATAATGGTCTTTATTGGTAGTAGCCCTTAGATACTACATTGGTGATTTCCCTTCACCTTGTGTATACTCTGTAAGTGATTCCACAATCTTTCCTACTGTTCCCTGGAAACAAATGAAAACACAGACTGATGTGGCAACTGCCTGCCTTTCCTTCTGGGCTCATAATAAAGTAGGAAACACAATCGTCATCTTCTAGAGAGGGTCCTCCATGTCAACTCCGTGCAAATAAAGCATCCCTATGTGTTTTATGGATTGAACTGACGGGTTGCAGCGTCCCGCTTCACTCCTGGGTCTGTATGCTCACTGGAGAGACCATCCAGTGCACCTCCAGCATAAGGCCAGACTACAAAGATGTCAGGTGTTTCCTTGGGGTGAAAGCTCCTTAAATGAAGGGAGCGTGAGTATTTACTCACTCCTCCAGCTTTGTAGCTCACAAGATGCTGTTTTGAGCCACAGGTCTTGAGAAGGCTGCTTCAGACTTATTTAAAACAATACAGAAAATAAATATCTCACATTCCAATGCCCAAAGCAGGAAAGGCCACAACTTCAGTTAATTCGGACACTCCACACTAAAGCCTTTCCTCTCTCCATTCAGCTGTCCATTAGAAGTTTCATTGTGGGTACAAAGTGACTGTAATGGAAATGTGATCTATGTATTTAGAGAGAGAGAGACAGTGAGAATTTTCCTCATCAGAAACTGTATGGCTTTTCTTTTGGTTTGATTGTGGCAAGTCGTGTTGGCAACTCTTGGACCAAACGCTGTCATTAACAGGATGCCAACCCCCAACTGGCTCATGTAGTCTTGGAGCCAGCAATGAGGTCACATTTTTGAAGTATAAGGAAAAAGGTAAAGACTTGCATCAAATTCACATTTTCTTAGGAATGAGAAAGAAATATGTATGTTCGTTGTTCAAGAATCATTTTATTAATCGTCTCAGCACTTTGCTTCTCCCACTTCCATCCATCTCTTCTACTCCGGCTTACCCACTTAGTGGCCCACGTTTAGGGCCCTGCATTTAACTAGATACCAAGTCATCTTCACTTTGGAGTTGGCTGTGAAGAGGCACTCAAGTCTTCTCATCAAGCAAGAAAAATATACGTCAGGGAAAGGAAATAAGAAACAACATCATTTCTAGCCTAACCCGTTAGACACGTGTTGAATACAACCTCATTCTGTAGGTAGTCTTGCCAAAGACTAATAATCATGGGTCCAATATTTAATGACTGTAACTCGTCACTCAGATGTATAAAAGAGGCCCTGATGCCATGTGCCCTAATAATTTATGTTTCCCCTCTTCTATTTAAGAAGAAAAAGAATGGTCTGAATTCAAGTGCAGCTTTCACAACTAATCTTGAGTTTGCACCATGCGTTAGAACCAGCTTTTATTATCATCATTGTGTTTATTTAGTGTGTTTGTTTGTTGTTTCACGTAGCGTTCACGTTCACAGCTCAAATGTTTCCATCTTTCATCCTCGGGGTGATTTATTTCTATTTACTTTTAATTTCCTCGTGTAGTATTTCAAATTGTATCACAAGTTGTTATAAATGGTTGATACCAAATTATGTAGGGATATTACATTGCTGCTTAATGCCTGCATCTGATGTGGTTATTAAAATGGCAACAACATAAATCACCATGGCAACACAGACAAGAATTTATAGCTCATTTCAAACTCTCAAGGCTGAAAATATTTTACAGCTATTGAAACCTTGGGTACGAAGCAATTCAAACATTTAACTGCTGAGTAATTGGGGTCCAGAAAATACATCAACCCTGATATTGAATTTGTAGAAGTCAATATTGAGTAATGGCACAGGTCATTTCCTTTTAATTGTCTAGCCGCATACACTGTGACTTCACCCATGTGGCTTTATTTATGTTTCTTTCATAAACAGGCTACATTCTGAGAGTTAATTGTGTGGACAGGAAAAGTCACCACCTAATGAATGATGTCCTCCTTTACTGATAAATTTCCCTGCTCAGAGCAGGGTCTCCTTAGTCTCCACAGTAACTCATGCTATCAGAGAAGAAAAAGAAAAGAGTCAAAATAGGGAATATCACCAATAGCATACACAATATATGCCCAGGATTATATGAGACGCCAGAAGATCGTGCCTCTTTTTTCTTGCTTTTGTTGACAGGACGCAGAAATCACTTGCTGCTTTACTCATTCATATAGTAGAGCTGAAAAATGTAAGATAGTACCTGTGTTCTAAGATAGCTGAGACGTAAGATAGAATGTAAGATAGAACCTGTGATGGAAGATAGAACCTGTGATGTTTATGAGATTGCCTGATAACTACATGATGCCAGAAGCTTCTTTGTACTGTGTGTCCCCCTTTCATCAGCACGTAAAGGAATATACCCTAACAGAAGAGGTAGGAAATAAAAAATAGTGGGATGGATTGGCTACATGTAAGGATCAGGGTTAGTTTCCTTTATGCGCATGGAAACATTCATGGTTTTTAGCAAAGACCTCAGGGAGTGACCCTGACCCTTCTACACACCTTCCACAGCTATTCCAATTCTTCTCTACTTCAGACTTCTTGAATAATTATCTTCTGCCTCACCCTATATCCTTCTGGTTATTCTTTCTTCGCTTCTTTCCTTCCATTCTCTACCGCAGAAGCACAGAGAAGCCATTTGTTGAAAAAGGAGCACTAGGAGATGGTAGAATGTTGGAGATTTGGCAAGACAAGCTGGAATGTTGTGGTGGGGATAGAGGAGAGATCAGAAACCTTCATATAGTGAAAAAATATGTAGGATCCCATATGAATGGATGGTGGATGAACGGATGAAGTTGGGCCATTTTTAAGGAGATGGTTAAATGGTTTTACCTGTAGGAGTAAGGAACTTCCAATTAGACCAGAGTACCTCCTCACCTGTGCTCCGCAGTGCCTCAGAGCGAGGATGATAAGCATTTGGGGTGATACAATTCTTCACTGTCTGGGACTGTTCATTCACTTCAGGGTTTTGAGACCCTTTGGCCCCTATTCATTAAGTGTCCAAAGTGCTCCTTGATTAGTGTAAAAAACCACAAGCTTCCCCTTGGGTTTCTGAATCTTTCTGGGAATTGATGTACTACCTCTGGGGTGAAAACCGGTGGGGTCAGGTTAATATTATACTTAAGAAATATCCTAACAATTCAATAAATAGCTGACTTTCAAGACCATAGTTATGTTTATCTGAAGTTGATCTTTGGTAGCAGCATACTCATGTGGGATATCAAGATAACTCCAAGAAGTTCTCAAAAACGTTTTAATGTTCTTTTGAGGATTTGAAAACAATCTTGCTGTAATTAATTTCCTCATGATTCCTGTTCACCTAAATCTCAGGGTAGATGTGCTTAAGAGCTACATTTGTCAAACTCTTGGATGATCAAGACTTGCTGAGATTGGGTTGCGATGCTGCTGGTCAGTCAAGGTCATGGTCACAGGGCGTGTCTCCTCCTCTTGGCCATGACTCATCTCAGCACGGCTAACTCGCTGGAAACTTGTTGGTCAAATTTCTCACCTGTTCTCAGCTCCAGGTAAAAGATGCATCACAAAACAGATTTTATGGTAATAAAAATGCATTTTCATTTTTTAATGACCATAATCAAGGCAGAAAGCTTTGACAATAGAAGACCTAAAAGAAAAACTAAAGTAAAACACTAGCTGGGGGGACATTTGCAGGATTTATAGAGGCAGGCAGAATAACACAAACCACTTGCTTCTCTTAGCTGCTTCCTTTCAGGGACAAGATTCAAGTCCTAATTTTACTATTTAACCTGCTGGGGAGCCATGGGGTCAGCCTCTCTAAACATTAGTTTTCTTATTTGTGAGCCGAGAATTAAAATTTCCTTTGTAATAGACTTAGTTCTAAGGAAAATATGACCGATTAATGCAAAATCCTTATCATAATAAAGGTTTAGTAATTGCTAACTATTATTTATCATTAATATGGTTGTTACTTAGGGCTAATTCCAAAATAACTCAAGTATTTTCTTTCATTTGAAGTACAAATCTTACAGTGACGTGCCTAAATTTTGGTGATAGGTGGATTAACATTTGGATAGCTGTACACCTATGTGCCACTTCCAGAATATTAAATGACTCAGAATTTAGAATAGTAACAGCATGTCACAATGTCCCCATATGCCTTCTCAGTCAATCCTAGACACCTGCTACTTCCTTCAGAAAAAGGAGAGGAGAATTAATCTATAATCATAATTTCATGTATTTTTAAAATTCATGCAATGGGAATTATTCAGTATAGATTATTTTGTATTTGGCTTCTCCTGCTGTTTTTTTTTTTTTTTACCTTTTTTAGACGTGGTATTTCTTCATATTGCCGTGTAGAAATCATTTTTTTTATTGCAACATTCAATTCTTTACTATATTGCAATATTCAATTGTAGGAACATACTGCACTGTATTTACCCATCCTCCTGCTTGTGGGCATGTCGGTTGTTTCCAGATGTGGTTCTCAGAAGAAATCAAATCTTTTAGAGAATGAATTTCTCTCAGGGTTATATCCAGGGAACTTCTGGGTCACCAGATGTAGATTTAGTAGACAATATTGCTGTAAATTTTTGGACATCCAATGTAATTACACCTTCATCCCTCAACATTAACTGTCGCTCACCTAAGTGTGTCTCCACCAATGGTGTTTCCCTGACCGTGAGTTGAATCAGCCATGATGCTTGGTGCCGTTTTATGTTCTCCACTATCTGAGAAACCTGTGCGTTCTGGTTGCGTGTGATGGTCAAAGGAAATACACACAAGCTTATCCATCCTTTACTTCTTCTCTTATTGAAAATCCTGATCATGAAGTCTGCACCACTGATTGCACCCATTACTTTACTTTCAGGTCATATCTTGGCACCCCCCTAATGTTCCTTTTACTTCAATTACTTTGTCACAGAAATGAAAACCTGTTGATAGAAAGAGAGATAATGAAAGGAAAATAGAAACTCAGGGTGCTGTATTTCAGCCTCACCTTGTGAAACTGCAAACAGCGCCATGAACCTTTTTCATGTTCCTGTTTTTATTGCTTTCCCACCCCCCTGAGAGGGCTGCGATTTCAGAAAGTGTAATCAGGGCAAAGCAGCCTCCACACCCACCTGCGCATTTGCCCTTCTGCTGCAGAGCAAAGCAAGTTCTACAAGCTTAGCCTTGTCCCAGTGGCTTAAGCAGGACTCCCAACTGATTCTGAAACATTCAAATTAGGGACCTGCTGTGACTTTGCTCTTGGACATCAAATGAAGCACTTTCACAGCAGAGAGTGAAAATGTACCTTAGAATGGATGAATTCTAAGAAGTCGCAGCCTTAGCCTAGCAGCTCAGAGTGCCTTGTTTCTAAGCCTCCAACAGGAAAAACAAAACAGAACGAAAACCACAGCAAGATAAAATTTTGGAGCCGGGTATAGGTTCACACATAATCATTTGTGAGAACAGAGCAAGATCCCATTTCCCCCTTCACCCACTTTTCATCAGTGGTTATATCCTGCAAAACTGTGTAGAACAAGATCACAGCCAGAAGATGACATTGATACCCTCCATCTGCTTATTCTGATTTTGCCAGTTTTACTTTGCATGCATGTAGTTCTATACCATTTTGTCACATGTGTAGATTTTTGTACTTTCAAGATTGTAACTTCTTTTAAATGAGTAAAACATTCCTCTTCTCCCCCCACCTCCCAAAAAGGAGAGAGAGACCTATTCAAACACAAATTTTGTTACCCAGGGTCTCATCTCCACAAGGAATCAGTGTAAAGAGAACCTGGTCTTATGACCCTCATCCCCAGAGGCTGTTACTTTGTTATCTCTCAGGGCAAAGGGTAATTAGGTTGCAGATGAGCTTAAGACTTCTCATCAACTGACTTTAAAACAGAGATTATCTTGGGGTATCCAGATGGGCCCAAAATCATCACAAAGGTTGGAAGAAGACAGCTGTCAGAGCCACTTGATATGCGAAAGACTGAGCCAACCCTTGCTATACAGGTGGCTCTAGAAGCTGAAAAAGCCAAAGGCCCTTGAACAACAGAGGTGAGAGTTGCCAAGACCTTGCACAGTAGAGAATTCTAGCACAAATTTTGATTTCCCCCAAAACTTTCCTAATGGTTTTGTAAATAACGTAACAGTGAATTAGCACATATTTTTATGATGCATGTGCTATAGACTGTATTCTCACAACAGAGTAAGCCAGAGAGGAGAAAATGTTATTAGCAGAATCCCAAAGAGGAGATTTGCTGCTTACAATTTATTAAGTGGAGTGGCTTATCATAAAGGTCTACATCTTTTAGTCTTCATGTTGAGGAGGGGGACGAAGAGGAGAGACAGGTCTTGCCAACTCAGAGTTAGCAGAGGCAGAAGAAAGGTCCCACGTGCACGAGCCCGTGCAGTTCAAACCCATGTTGTTCAAGGGGCAGCTGTATGTGGGTTCTCCCCTGGAGCACTTAGCGAGAAACACAACCTGCCAACCTCTGAACGCTAGCTCCATGAGACTCACTTAGGACTTCCGACTTTCAGAATCGTGAGATAACTAATTTGTATTGGTTTGTTAGGACGTGTTAGGAGACCTTTCTGTTTTCTACGGAGGCCCTAGAGCTTCTTACTTTGAGATAAGCCAGTGCTTTCCCAAATTGTAAGGTCAGCACATGGAGGTCCAAGAAAGGAGGGACTGTGATGCCGTATCGCAGTCAGGGACAGTTGCTTGGAGGAGGAAGAAGTGAAGGAAACACAGCTGAACCTGGAAAGATGGGGACAATCCCTTAAAGCTTCAGGGCCCCTGTGTTTCAACCAGTCATAACACTGGAATTTGTGTGAGCCATTGTCCTTTTAACCTCTGTTACCTGAATTACCTACTGGCAAAGATAAAAATCACCTTGACAAAAAACCCTAAATAAGTTGGGATATTTTTACCATTTCCAGTTTTCTTTTACACATGTCGTAAATTCCAATCATGTTAAAGTTTCCTATACAATTACGAATTCTCTTGTGAATACATGGTCTTGGACACTTGCTAGATGCTGGGATGCAATCACGAAAGCAGGTCTGGAGCTTGCATTGACTGACATTGTAACCCAAAGGAAGTGTTATAACAAGAAGCAAGCAAAGAGTTACTCCGTAATAAAAGATGGCCTTCTGTGATGTACATATACCACAGTTTGTTAATCCATTCCTCATGGGGGGCATTTAGGTTGTTTCCGCATTTTGGCGATTGTAAATTGAGTTTCAATAAACAGTCTAGTGCAAATGTCCTTATGGTAAAATGATTGTTTTTAATTGGAGACTTTACATCTTTTATATTAACCTGCATCGAGTTGAAATACATTCTTCTTAGTAAAGTATCCCAAGAATGGAGAAGCAAGAATCCAATGTGCTCAATTCTAATATGAAGCCAGTAGATGATCTAATACATTGTCTCCTAAGAGAAAAACTCAAATCAATTTTAGGTGGGGGTAGGGGAACAAGCGAGGGGGGAGAGGGGAGGTGGGAGGGAAATGAACCATTATAATGTATGGCACACCTCTTGGGGGCAGGACACAATTATAAGAGGGACTTTACCTAACAAATGCAATTAGTGTATCCTAATTCTTTGTATCCTCAATGAAACCCGAACAATAAAAAAAAAAAAAAAGACAAAAATAAAAGATGGCCTTTGAGGAAATCTGTTGAAATTTAAGGTTAAGGGAGGTCCCTGCAGAATTACTTAGCTCCAATGTTGGAAGGAAGGGGAGAAGGCCAGCAAAGGGGTTTTGCCAGGATCTCCCCGAGGCTTGGGAAGACTCAGTCAAGGTCCACATGCCAAGCCTCTTTAGTTTATGGAGAAAATGCGCAAACAATTATAGTATATAAGAATGTTTTTATTAAAAAGATCCCTATTTCTTATAGCCACATGCAAGTTTAACATCTCAACAAACATGTTTATCTGTGACCTTAGGTGAGTGAGAAATCTGTGTCTCATGTCCCTTCTGCCTCCCTGCTCTCTGCCCCACTATACAACAGGCTGTGCACCTTCAATGTCATGATTAAAACTTAAACTGGATAATTTCGTTGCTATAAATGGCATTTTTCTTTTTTATTGAATGAACCCAGAATGTAAAAGGAGAAAGCCCTGGTTAAACCACCATGGTAGCATGGTCTACACAGAACTTAAGGCTGCCTGGATGCATTGTTCCTCTGAACATCTGTTGATGATTGATTTGTAGATTAGAAAATAAAGCCTGTGTCTCCTCTTCATTCATTATAGCCAATAAGGGTGGATGGGAATAAATAATCATAACATTATCTCTCTGCATTACACCATTATTCCATTATCCAACTTGGCATGCCCCTGGAACCAATTAACAGTAAATTATTTATATTAACAGCTGTTGTGAAGTCTATTCCAGCTGTTGCTCCATGAAGCACATCTTTCAGTTTTTAAATTTTGCCCAAGGCCCATGTAAAGAAACCAAATCATCACATGAAAGGGGTTTTTTAAAATCCCGTCTTCAAATATAAAGAAATACGCCCACACAGAGTCTGACCCCATGGAGGGACAAAACTCCAATCCTTGCTGCCTGGCCTGCTGTGAGCTTGCAGGATGGGACTCTTGCTCGTGTATTCTGTGTGAGATCTAACGTGGAAGCAGGAGCAATGGGTTCTGCCCACCCCCAATCCAGGGCCTTTCAGGTGCGGTCATAGCACTGAGATTTGTCATGTAGAGTAGGAGAGATCAAAGGGTGATGCTCTCAAGATGCCACTCCTGCTTCCTGTGTAAAATGCTGCTTGGAACAAGACGCTTTCATGTAAATCAAAGCAAAATTTACAAGGAAGTCAAAATGATGACAACTTCCAACAGAAATAAATTGAGATCCTTTGGGTTTGTCTTTTATTTCCTTACCACATCAAAACATACCAATTCAGTATCTCATGCCCTCAATATGCTCTCTTGCATTCGAAAGAGAAAAGCTCGGTGGTGGAGAAGCTGAGTTGGAACAATATGTTCAGGAACTGGTAGCAGATTGACAAAATTCAGATGAAAGTTTCCATTTTAGCGGGAGCCTTTTGGGAAAGTAAGGGGGGGCTCTGCGGGGAGAATTTCAGGAACTTTCACAAAAATGGTATGGAGAGATGAGTCTGGATGGTGGTGTGTTTCCCGACAGCGTCCGTAAAGTGGAGCCATCTTAAGTTCTTTATTCAAATAGTTGCGTTCCATCTTTTCTTTGGTAACATCTCAGGAAATGTAAGCTCATGTGCCCTCCAAATGTCAGAATCTTTTTAAGCCCACCAAATGTTTTCTTTTCAAAGACATTCATGCTTTCTTTATCCTGTGTTCCCTGGAAAAGTAGGGAAGTGAGGCAAGGTGCAGTGGCTCACACCTGGAATCCTAGCCCTCTGGGAGGCCAGATCCAGGTGGATCACTCAGGCTAGGAGTTCAAGACCAGCCTGAGCAAGAATGAGACCCTATCTCTACGAAAAATAGAAAAAGATATTTAAAAAATTAGGGTGTTGTGTTGGGAGCCTGCAGTCTCAGCTCTACTTGGGAGGCTGAGGCAGGGGATTGCTTGAACCCAGGAGTTTGAGGTTGCTGTGACCTTGACTGATGCCACCATACTCTAACCAGGAAGACAGAGTGAGACACTGTCTCAAAAAACAAACAAAAAAAGCTAGGGAAGCACGTACTGATAATACTTCCTTCATTTCTATGGGTGGTTCCAGCTCTGAGAACAAATGCATATTTGCCTGAGAAGAATAATCCTCCACCTTCACCCACACCCACACAAGTACCTGCACACCACTCCACAGGGAGCCAAATGTGAGGCTGCAGAGAACTTTAAAAAAGCTGAAACTTCAGCATAAAATAGTGAAGCTCCTAAATGCTTTCATAGTTAAACTCTGTGTGGGCGGGTGAGGACCTTGAGTTGCCTTCTACATTGAGCTGTGGCATTGTAGAGCTAGAGACACACAGGCACAGAGAGAAATATTTCCAGGGTGAAGGTTATGTGCACTTCAGCACCAATGTAAACACCTGTGAATAATAGTTACTGAAATTTCTGATAGAAGGAGGAATAACATTTTTATATCAACGGTGGTGTCAAAACCGTGGCTAATGCACTGGTCATTCCACAGTGAAATTTGGTAACAAGAATGGAGTCATAAGACAGAAAAATTGCACCCCAAACCACGGAAAAATATTGAGCTTGTTTTCTCCTGGCTATCCCAAAGTTAAATATTCACTTTGCAAATATTTATCCAGAATCTGCAATGCTCAGGATTAGTCACATGTTTTAGGTGACGTAGACATATGTGCATCAGAACCATAAACAGCTTAGTGAGGGATTCTGACTTCATGCCATCTTTATTTGTATTAATGTAATGTTTCCCTTTTCATTTTAAAACTTTTTATATCACAATATTAAGGGGGTACAAACATTTTGAGTGGCATGGATTGCTTCCACAACGCTTTTGTCACAGCCCCAAGTGTGTCCCTCACCCAGATGGCTCTCACTGTGCACTCTGGGTGAGTGTTTGCCATGCTGTCATTCTTAGAACCAAATATCTGTGTTGTTTCTGCAGCTAAGCCCCACCCTCTGTCCATCTTTGGGCATGAGCCCTTGCCTGCCCTCCTAGCTTCAGTAGGATCATTGTCCTTCAAAGTCCCTTATCTCTCTGTCCACATCTGACCCTCAGTCTGAACATGAAGGTTCTAATCTCCTGCAGGAACTTATCAGACAGGCAGTGGCTGGTCCAAGCCCTTTCCCTCTTCTTCCTGGGATTTTCTCCATCCCTGATTTCCGGTCCCTTCTTCCCTAATGCAGTTCCTTCCACCATCAGCCAACACAAGCAAGACAAAAAAAAAAAATGCTTAAACAACTCTATTTTGTTTTCCAATGTGTGGCAAGCAGTCACTTCTTACCATCCATTTCTTGGCATAAGTCCTACTTGGAATTCACACCAAAGTAAAGCCTGACACAAGATGGTAAGGGCAGGTGTATGTGTGAAAGTCAATCCCAAAATCACGGTGGGGGAACGTGAGGCAGGGGAAAAAGAAAGCCAGTAAAAGCATGTGTCAGTGAGTGGCTGCCCCTTTTGGTTACGGGTTCCTCATTTTCCCTGGGAACTCTCTAAGGAACCATGTGCCATGCACCTCAGAAGAGACCAGCTCTGGGCAGGGATACTGGGCTGCTCCTCTATAACCCCCGCCTCCCCTTGGTGGAGGGCTGCTCTCAGAAGGATGCCTCGGGTGCCTGTCATCAGGCTGAGCACCTTCTGCAAGCCTGGAGACAGCCCTGACACAGAGAGGCAGAGGAACCCCGGAAGCCTTCGGGTGCACACGCACTGCCCTCAGAGCATCACATGGATTCAGCTGTGGGTGGGCAGTTGTGGGGTCAGCCACCAACAGAACCTTCTTCCTCACATCTCACACCCACCAGGAACCCTCTTCCCTGACATCTGAAAAGGCCTTCCCTTCAGTTTCAGGACTCTGCTCCAGTGTCCCCTCTCAGGGGCATCTTTTCTGAGCATGCTACCAAAAATTATATGCCTTTGCCCCCAGAAGAACTTCCTATGATTTCTGCTTGTTAGCTCTGAAACCCAGCACACTACAGATTCCGTGTATGTATGTGAGAGACACAGATTGTGGTTCTCTTTCCTGGGGGGCAGGGACACAGTGGACAAGGTCCCTGTCCTTTTAGGGTTTCTATTCTAGGGAGTTGGGAATGGGTGAACACACACACTGAAGAAGCAAATCATATCTATCATATATTATATATTATATACATATGCATCATATACACACACCTCTGTATGTTGACCATTCACGGGACTGTAACAAACTGGTCAACATACAGAGGTGGTCAACATAAGGAAGTAAGCCTACTGTACTGATGTATACAAGTGGAGCATGTGTGGTCTATGAAAATTAAGTCAACTGAAGGAAGTGGTCGCTGTGGGGAGGGGGTCAGCTATGGAGGTTCTTCCCTGTATGTGTGGTATACATTTGTGTGTGTGTGTTTGTGTGTGCATCCAAAAAGTATTCAGCCATGTGATATGAAAAATAGAGACACATATGGCTGGATACTTTTTGGTGAATTAGTCCTGGTGAATTAAAACTGGGCAGCAACAGTTGGGTACAGGGTGAAAATTGGTCAGAATCTGTGTATCTTTCAAGAAGGCAGCAAATGGATTTCCTGATTGCTTGGTCTGAGAGAAAGGAGTTAGTCTGAAGTGAGTTAGAGGCTTTGGCCTTGTAGACCTGGAAATACAAGATGCCATCAACTGAGACAGGATTGGCTGCCTAGGACCTCAGGTATCTGACTATGGCATGGAGTAGGCAGGGGCCAGAGCTGGCAACTGTGCCTTTGAGGGGAACCTTGGTGGCCTGTGGCTCAGGAGCACTGTGGACTGGCTCTTGGCATGGATGTTGGTATATGGGTGCAGAAACCTTCAGGAGGGGAGATACTGGTACCCTCTGAAGTAGCAGACTTGATGGGACCTAGTATCAAAGCACAGTGGTCTTTGAGGAGTGACAGACACTCAAGTTTCCTTGGACAGCTCTGTGCCACCAAAACCAAGGGGTCCATCCACCGAGCATCTGCCGAAATCCCAAAGTTTGATAATGCCATGTGGTGTACCAGCAATGAGTGGCTAGTTGCATCTCAATTTATAAACTTTCTATAGGCTTTACATCCCCCTTCACATATAATAAGATTCCCCAACCATCAAAAGTAGAAACTAGCAAATTATTCACATCCCCACATCTCCATGTCCATGTCACCACCTGATTCCACGCCATTATCTTCCCTTTACTGGACATAAGAATTCCCCGACCAGTTTTCAGGATTCCCTTCTTGCCATATGCCAGAAATGTATTTTAAATACTAAATTGTATCATGACATATCTTATTCAAAGCTTTCGATTCCACCTCATTACATCTGGAATTAAAAGTACACATATATTTCAAGAGTGGTTGATGGGGTCCAAGCCCAGCTCACACGTGCCCCTTCCTCCCTGCCTATGCCCCCTTTTCTTCCTCCCTGGGAAGCTCCTGGTTAACTGTAGTGTTAACTGGATGCAGAGTGACTTTCATCATTTAAGATAAAGCCAAAATCATACCCGAGCACCCAGAGGTAAATGACTGATTGACTTAGGGGAGCAACATTGAGTAGAAAGCAATATTTGAATAGAAAGTTTAGTTTTGGCCATTTCAAAAGATGTGTGTGAGTCACGGGTGGGAGGAGGATGGCAGCTGCCAGCGCACACAGCACTAAGAGCCACCGAGCTGTAACACTTGTAAGCAATTCATCAATCTTGGCAGCAAGACTTTGATGTTGATTAAGTAGGTGAGCACAGGGGGAAGGAGAAAAGATGCTCTTGCCACGTTGCCTTGGCGCTCGTCTTTTCTCCAGACAGCAGGGCAAGGGAGCATCTGCTTCCAAGACGTGAATTATGAACAGATTGAAGAAACTCACTTTGTGGGACAATTCTCTTCTTCCACTCCCCCTGTGCTATGCAGCCCAATATACGATCTGCTTAATAAGCCACACATAAACTCTTAATGACAGGAAGGACCAGATACAGGGCCTGCAGTGTCCCACACTGTGTCCAGAATCAGTCCCCAACACTTGTCACTTCCCATCCACAGGGTTTGTCGACTTGAGAAACCCTAAATAATGCCCAGCACCTGCTTCATGCTTTCTGCTTCCATCCTCTTCCAAAGCCTGCAGTGAAAGAAGCTCTTTGGGTAAATTGTGATGCATATATTTTCCATTATTTAGTCAATTGACAACAATTTGTCAAATATATATTAGTGTGTTAGCTAATAGACACTAGGAATAAAGAAAATGGAGGACCTGCTTTCATGGAATGTAATTCTCATGAGGAACATATGGAGAAAATGAGTATTTATAGCATTTTAATTACAGCTCTTTAAAATAGAATATAGAAAAATTAAGAATGGAAGAGATGAGGATCTGAGTGTGCCTATCCCATCAAGAAAGTGAACATGCATTGTTTCAGGCCAGGGGCCATCACACCTATCATTGTAGTTTTCCTGGTCTTGGGTACCCAAAAGGCACACTAAAAGCCCCAATTTAAGCCTTATGCAAGGTATGTATATACCAAAAACATGTGTAACCCCTTCATAGCTTGAAACTAAAAAAGTCTTATTTAAATGCTTCTATTTATTTGGGTGAGGAGTACTTTCCTTACCCCATAGAAGAAACAGAACTAGTTCATGGGAAAGGAATGGTTTCTGCCTGGGAATAGTTGGACACAGCATTGGAAGGAGGCTGCAGGTGAGGTGTGGGTTGGATTTAATATGAGATCCTGAGAATCAACCATTCTTCCCTCAATAACTGTTTCCCCACTGGGCAGGGAGAGAAGAGGAATGAGGTGAGATCTAAACCAAACACTTCTACATGGTATCATATCAATGTCAAATCATTATTAATAAGAGTATTCTATCAATGGTGGGCTTCCTGGATTTGAAAATCATGTGGTTAGAAGAA
>CAUYTI010037748.1:0-13655 GCA_963575145.1 Galago senegalensis | reverse complement strand
ACTTCTTGTCTCAGTATTTCTAAATCTTTCATCATTTTATCTTTGAAATCATTGAGTTCTTGAGTCATCTTTTGAATAAGTTCTTGAGATACCTTTTGAGTAACTTCTTGAGAAATCTTTTGAATCATTTCTTGAGTTTCTCGTTCCTTCCTTTCTTCCATTCTGTTAATCTTATTTGCTATCCACACTCTGAACTCGATTTCTGACATCCCAGCCATTTGCTTGTGGATGGGGTCTTCCATTGTGTCTTCTCTATTTTCCCCTGAAGGAGTTGATCTATTCTGGTTGATTGATTTGCCAGAGTTTTTTCGCTGGTTCTGCCCCATGCTGAGTTTAGCTTGTTCGGAGGCCTTATCAGAACCGTTCAGTTGATGGCTTCTTCTGGTTGTCCAGAGAGACAAGCTGAGCATGTCTGTTGTTTTCTCACAGTTTTTGGGTGCTGCAGCAGCTGGAGTGCAGTGGCACAGCAACAGCTGCACAGAAGAGTGCGTGACCAGCTTAGACCTTGTTCAGCCTGCCGAGCAGGGGAACTCCACTCCGGCAACCCGCCGCCCGCCGGAAGCCTGGGGCTCCAGCAACCAGTTCTGGGCCCACTCAGAGCCCTGGGGCAATGTGCCTCTCTGCCGCCAGTGTGGTGCGCGGCTCTAGCAAGCAGTTCTAGGCCCTCCCGGAGTGGGGGACTTGTCCACCACCACAGGTGGGGATGCGCTAAGCTCTAGCAAGTACTTCCGTGGCTGCCCAGAGAAGGGGAACTCCGCTCCGGTGACCCGCCACCTGCCAGAAGCTTGCGGGTCTAGCAATCAGTTCTGGACCTGCCCAGAGCCCTGGGGCAGGGTGCTTCTCTGTCGCCAGTGGGCTGCGCGACTCTAGCAGGCAGTTCTAGGCCCTCCCAGAGTGGGGGACTCGTCTGCCACCCCCGGCGGGGGTGCGCTTCTCTCTAGCAAGTACCTCTATGGCTGCCTGGAGCAGGGGAATTCCGCTCCGGCGATCCGCCACCCATGGGAAGCTTGCGGCTCTAGCAACCAGTTCTGGATCTGTTCTGGATCTGGATCTGTTCTGGATCTGATGCAGGGTGTCTCTCTGCCGCCAATAGAATGCGCGGTTCTGGTAAGCAGTTCTCGGCCCTCCTGGAGTGGGGGACTCGTCTGCCACCACCGGCGGGGTTGCGCTAAGCTCTAGCAAGTACCTCTATGGCTGCCCGGAGCAGGGGAACTCCGCTCCGGTGACCCACCACCCGCCGAAGGCTTGCGGGTCTAGCAATCAGTTCTGGACCTGCCCAGAGCCCTGGGGTAGGTTGCTTCTCTGTCGCCAGTGGGCTGCGCGACTCTAGCAAGCAGTTCCAGCCCTCCCAGAGTGGGGGACTTGTCTGCCGCCATTGGCAGGGGTGCACTAAGCTAGCAAGTATTTCTGTGGCTGCCGGGCGCAGGGGGCTTCTCTGTGGCCGCCTGCCACCCACAGGAGGGGGGCGGCTCTAGTAAGTAGTTCTGGGGCCCGATTTGTACCTGTATTTTATGTTCTTAAGTGATCTTCCTTGGGTTTATAGCTTGCCGAACTTCTTTCTGGGCTCAGCTCCCCGTCTTTGGCTTCATAGATTCTGATTCCAGCCAGTTTTTCTTCCTTTGCTCAGGAGCCTCTGACCAGGGTTGCTACCAGTTGGCCATCTTCCCAGAATTCCAGAAGTGTTGATTTTCAAGGAGCCCAGTGTATGTGTGATCTGCAGTCAGCAAATAGTATGACTCTATTTAAAATTTGGGCTCAGTCAAACAGATCTGGTATCACAGTAGACAAACCATTTCAAGACAAATTACTTTTGCCTAAACATATTTATTTTCTTTTAAAAAGTAAAAGGCAAATGAAAATGTACCTGGTCACCACAAACAGGATAACAGCTCTAAGAGTCTCAGGTCAAAGGGCTCAACAAGGAAGGTGGGAGGGAGTGAGGTTGGGTGCTTGGCTCAAAAGAATAAACCAAGGTTTTTCACTTTAAGAATCATTCACCTAATGGTAACAATCTTCCTTTATCCTTCATTTTCTGGGATTGATTTCCGCCCCTGTCTGAATTGACGATAAAGATGCACCTGTGACTGTATTTAGGATGACAAAGCTAGAGGAGACACAGAAAAATATATGCACACAAGTAAACATGTTAATTCAATACTACTTTCACCATAAGATATAATGAATACTTTTACAAATTAATGACTATATGTGCAACTTTCATTTGTCAGTCTTTTCTTAAGTATTTTTTCCTCAATTCTTCTTTCTTTTTCTTTTCCAAGACAAGCAATCTTAAACTCCTGGACTCAAGTAATCCTACTGCCTCAGCATCCCAAGTAGCTGGGGCTACAGGTGCAACCACAGCACCCAGCTAATAGTTTTGTTATTTTACTAGAGATAGGATATGGCTCTTGCTTAGGCTGGTCTTCCCAGAGTGCTAGGATTACAGGTGTGAGCCACACTCCCAACTGTTTCAATGTTTTATCAAAATATTTTTTCTTGAATAAAAAAATTCAAACAATATACAAAAACACAGTTATAGATTGTAATTAACCTACATGTCTTACTAGCTCAACTGCTACCCTTGATTACAAGGGGTCTGTTGTCCAGAGAGTGAAGCATATTCTTCAGACCTGTCCCTGTAGATGAGGTGCATGTGAACATGTTCACCTACACACACGTATGGTCTGTTCTAAAGGCAGAATTATAGCATTCGTTTTCTTTGGAAACTTGTCTTTTTCACTTAATATTTTACTTGAGATTTTTATTAGCATTTTAATACTTCTGCTTTTAGCATACAATTGTTTACATTATAATCATTTAGAACATGTTTTGTAATAACCAAAGACCCCAGCCCTTGACTCCCTCCCTAGGACCAGTGGGGAACAAGCCCCCTACCCTTGAAAAGGAAACCTCTCCTAAGCCTTTTAGTCCCAGCCCCCTCAAGGGTAAAAAAGCAGCGTGAAATTAAGGAAGTATGCAGGGAGGGCTTGAGCGAAGGGAGGGGTTGAGCCTTGTTGAAAAGGTCCCAAGTTATTCTCAGAAAATTACCTAACATGTGTTTTGTACCCCTGAACTATGTGACCCTCATTTTATGATAATGAGGTAATGTACTTGTGATGTATCTTGTGATTTATGAACCAATATGTACCCCCACCCTAAGTTGTGTAAATGATGTACCTTTACCTTGAGACCCCTGAGCTGTATTGAGTTGTGCTAATTGCAATGATTTGGCTTCTGTATTGTGCTAGCTTGCTGACCCTGCATAATTATGCAGAATAATGGTATAAAAGGATTTCTCACCTCCTATTCGGGGCTGCATGCCTATATGGTATCAGCACCCTTTAGGTGAACCTGCAGGTGTATCAAATTATCAATAAATTTCTATTAATTAATTACATCTGAAGTGGGGTCTATCCTTTTCTCACATTTGCCATTTTATTTCAGTTTTAAATTTCAATGATGTGAATTAAAACTATGAGGATTATAAATATAAAAGAAATACCATTGAAAAATGCTTTGGGAACATATACTGTTAGTATTGAGGGAGATTAGAGAATTGACAGTCCTAGAGGCATCAAGATAAAATGGAAAAACATATTAAGTAATTCCAAAGTTAGCTGCTGATTGGGAGAGAACAAAGTTGTTTCCCTGATTTCCATAAACTCTTCTAAATTTAGCACCCTAATCTGAATAATCCACTTAATGATGGATAACATAAAGCTTCTTCTAGAGCCCACTCACCACTTCAGGGATCATCCAACTCTTGTGGTCCTATGCACATGTCTCATGGCACACAGTGTATCTCCTCTGTCATCTTTATCACTCAGAGGGGTTGTGGCATGAGGATCCTTGGGATCACAATAGCAGGGGAGTGTGATTGAAACATTTTTCAATCTCTGGAAGTCTATATTCCAAAAGGGAGGTTGCTCAGGGTCCTCTAGGGAATGCAAATGGTGGCACTTCATTACAATTCTGCCACTTATCTGGGTAGGTAATTTAGCCTCTGTGAGCCCAAGGTTGGTCATCTGTGAAATAGGACTGACCATATCATCCTTACATGGTTGACAGAAGGGCAAATAAGAAAACCTGACCAGAATATACCACATGGAATGGTACTTCGATGACTCTGGAAATACAAATATAAAGCAGTAGGAACTGGATGACCCCAGGGCAAGGAGGAATTATGAAAATTCATTTCTCATTGTTTCTCCTTATGAAAATATAAGCATATAGACAAACGAATCAAGTATTTCTCTGATATGCTGTGAGTTCAAAGTTCTGGAGACAAAAATTTTCCCTGCACTGTTATTTTCAGAAGCCCATAATATCTATTCCACATCATGCCTCTGAACAGACCAAAATCCAATTCCCTATACAAGGAAACCAAGGTATATTTGAACTTACTCAGGAGCTCGAGGAGAGATCACACCAAAAAAGCAGGGAGTGGTTTGCCTAATGTTTGCTCCTGGACTGCTCAATATGTTAATATGTTTATAGGAAAATACTTGACCTGTATCACAGTCATCAGTTCAGGGTCCTGGGGTCATATATTATCCAGCCACATCAGACCAGGATTTTAGCCATCTGCTTCCTCCCTGAGAGACAAAAATAAAAGAGTTACTAGTACTTCTTTGATGCACAATTGCCCATTCTTTCATTAGTTATTAACTAAAAAAATGTTTATTGAGATCAAAAGTCATACTATTTCACTGGAGGTGCCACATGAGCTCCAAAGTAGAAGTAATGGGAAAGAAGGGAAATGAATATATGGGCAAATTCAATGTTTAAATCTGAATGAGATGGCTTCTTTGCATTAAATTTTTAATTGCTCAAGTTTCAAGAAATTGAGGATTTTCCAAAATTCCTCCTTGGACATTTTATCACATATTCAGTCATAGACTAAAGTTTTTGCCTCCTTTCCCTGTTCCTTCTCTTTCTGCCTCTCTCCTTCCCTTGATATCTTTCTTTCCCTTCAAATTCAAATTTCCATGAAGAATTTTCTACATTCCCTCTTTATTTTGTTCACTTCCCACTTACTCATTAACCCACTGCACCATGGGTTCTATCCCAGGATTTATTAACACATGTGAATTAAAACATCTTTGAAGTACCTTCCTTGTGCAACTGAAAATAATAAATAGAACAGAAAACATACTCATGCCAAGTAATTGTAATACAAAATCTGATCAAATTCTAAATAGGATGCATCCTTAAACCATCACAGAATTTGGGTAAGAATCTGAATATATGAAAACTAACTGTAGGAAATTACTGTCTTCTTTTACCAGCATGGCCCAGATTAAGTTCTAGTTGTACAGGATATGTCTATATGAGTAACAGTTTAAATTAAAGACAGAAAATTAGGCCATGATGAAAGGAAGATGTTTCTTATCAGGATACACTGAGACACTGTTTTAGGCTAGTTGGCTTCAGGGAAACTCTAAGACATTAAATAACATAAGGAAAAGAGGATTTGAAAAAAAAATTGCAGATTCTATTAGTGTTCTCTATAGCATATAAACTGAGAAAATGTGTGTGTGTGTGTCTGTTTCAGTAAGTCTAGAAGAAAATACACATGACAAGGAGGCCTATATGGCAAGTCCCGCTATTGAAATGTGAACATGTATTGTTATCTTCATGTTTTTTCATTCCTTGAGTTCTTTGAGGGTTCTCCATACTTCCTTCCAAAAAAGGTTGTATTTGTTTGCAGTCCCATCAGCAGTGTAAAAGTATTTCTTTCTCTCCACATTCATGTCAACATCTTCAATTTTGAGATTTTGTGCTGTGGGCCATTCTTGCTGGGGTTAGATGATATCTCAGGGTGGTTTTGATTTGCATTTTTGTAATAATTAGGGATGATAAGCATTTTTTCATGTGTTTGCTAGCCATTGGTCTATCTTCTTTGGAGAATGTTCTAGTCATCTCCCTTCCCCACTGATATATGGGATTGTTGACTTTTTTCATGTGGATTAATTTGAGTTCTCTATAGATCGTAGTTATCAAACTTTTGCCTGATTCAAAATATGCAAATATCCTTTCCCATTGTGTAGGTTGTCTATTTGCTTTGGTTTTTGTCTCTTTAGCTGTACAGAAGCTTTTCAGTTTAATTAAGTCCCATTTGTTTATTTTTATTGATGTTGCAATTGCCATGGAAATCTTGTTCATATAGTCTCTCCCCAGGCCGATATCTTCATGTGTATTTCCCATGCTTTCTTTGAGGATTTTCATCATTTGTTGCCTTAAATTTAGGTCTTTTATCCATCTTTAATCAATTTTTATGAGTGGAGAAGGGTGTTGGTCCAGTTTCAGTCCTTTACATGTGAATATTCAGTTGTCCCAGCACCATTTACTGAATAGGGGTTCTTTCCCCCAGTGTATGTTCTTGTTTGGTTTATCCAAGATTAGGTGGTTGTAAGATGTTCATTTCATTTCCTGGTTTTCTACTCAATTCCAAATGTCTGTGTCTGCTTTTATGCCTGTACCATGATGTCTTGACCACATAGTGGCCTTGTAAAGGCATAGTGACTTTTAGTGGCCACCTAAAGTCTGGTAGGCTGATGCCCCCAGCTTTGTTTTTATAACTAAGAACTGCCTTAGCTATACGGTTTTTTTCTTGTTTCATGCAAAATGCAGAATCATTTTTTCCAAGTCTTGAAAATATGATGTTGGTGTTTTAATAGGGATTGACACTGAATCGGTAGATTGCTTTGGGAAGTATTGACATGTTAACAATGTTGATTCTTCCCAGCCATGAGCATGGTATGTTCTTCCATTTGTTAATATCCTCTGGTATTTCTTTTCTTACTGTTTTGTAACTTTCTTCATAGAGGTCCTTCACCTCTTTTGTTAGGTATATTCCTAGGTATTTCATTTTCTTTGAAGCTATGGTGAAGGGAGTTGTGTCATTATCCTCTCATCTTGGCTGTTATTGGTGTATACAAAGGCTCCTGACTTGTGGACATTGATTTTATATCTTGAGACATTACTTTATTTTTTGATAACTTCCAGGAGTATTGTGGTTGAGTCTTTGGGGTTCTCTAAGTATAAAATCATATCATCAGCGAAGAGGGAAAGTTTGACCTACTCTGCTCCCATTTGGATGTCCTTTATTTCCTTCTCTTGTCTAACAGTGTTGGCTAGATCTTCCAGCACTGTGTTGAAGAGTAATGGCAACAGAGGACAACCTTCTCTGTTTCCAGTTCTAAGTGGAAAAGCTTTCAGTTTTACTACATCCAGTAAAATATTAGCTGTAGGTTTGTCATAGATAGCTTCAACCAGTTTAAGAACTGTGCTACTTGTGCCTAAACTCTTCAGTATTCTAATTAGAAAAGGATGCTGGATTTTAAGGAATGCTTTTTCTGCATCTATTGAGAGGATCATATGGTCTTTGTTTTTGCTTCTGTTGATTTGGTAAATAACATTTATGGACTTCCGTGTATTAAATTGGCCTTGCATCCCTGGGATGAAACCTACTTGATCATGATGTATAACTTATTTGATGATAAGCTGTAATCTATTGGCTAGGATTTTTTTTAGAAATTTTGCATCTATATTCTTTAGTGAAATTGGTCTGAAGTTCTATTTAATTGGGTCTTTTCCTGGTTTTGGTATCAGGGCGATGTTTGCTTCATGAATTGTGTTGAAGGAAGGAAGCCATCCAGACCAGGCCATTTTTTGTTGGGAATATTTTTTTTATTCTTTCTTTGATGTCAGTGCTTGAAATTGGTCTCTTCAGGAGATCTATTTCTTCCTGGCTAAGTCTAGGGAGAGGGTGTGATTCCAAATACTAATCCATTTCCTTCACATTGTCAAATTTTGGGACATAGGGTTTCTAGTACTATTCAGAGATAATCTGTGTATCTCTGTGGCATCCAGTTGTTATTTCCCCGTTGTCATTTCTGATTAAGTTTACTAGAGATTTTACTTTACTCTTTCTAGTTAGTCTTACCAAAGGTTTATCTATTTTATTTGTTTTTTCAAGAAGTCAACTTCTCGTTTCATTAATTTTCTGAATGATTCTTTTGTTTTTAATTTCATTGGTCTGTGATTTAATTTTGGATATTTCTTTTCTTCTGCTTGGTTTAGGCATAGATTATTCTTCTATTTCCATTTCCATAAGGTGGCTTGTAAGTTTCTTGATGAGTTCTCGTTCTGTTTTTTTGATGTAGGTATCTAAAGTGATAATTTTTCCTCTTAGAACTGTTTTTAGTGTACCCCACAGGTTTTGGTAGCTTGTTTCTTCATTTTTGTTATGCTCAAGGAAGTTAATGATTTCTATTTTTATTTCTTCCTGCACTGAACTTTCATTTAGCATAGAGTTGTTTAATTTCTATGCCTTTGTGTGGGGTTGAACATTTTTGTTGGAGTTCCACATTTAGTGCCTTGTGGTCTGAGAAAATACAAGGTAAAATTTCAATTATTTTGATTTAGTTGATGTTTATTTTGTGTTCTAGGATATCATCAATTTTGGAGAATGTTCCATGGGGAGATGAGAAAAAATGTATATTCTTTAGCTTTGGGATAAAGTGTTCTATATATGTCTAACAAGCACAGTTGTTCTAGGGCATAATTTAAGTCCTTTATATCTTTGTTTAATTTCTGTTTAGAATATCTGTCCAGATCTGTAAGAGGAGTGCTAAAATCCCCTGGTATATTAGGATATCAAATTGCTCAGATGAATTAAGGTGTTTCAAGAATCTGGGAGCATTTAAGTTGGGTGCATAAATATTTAGAATTGAAATGTCTTCTGGGGCAGCGCCTGTGGCTCAAAGGAGTAGGGCGCCGGCCCCATATACTGGAGGTAGTGGGTTCAAACCTGGCCCTGGCAAAAACAAACAAACAAAGAAATGTTTTCTTGTTGTAATTTTCCCTTGACCAATATGAAATGATGATCCGTGTCTTTTTTTAACTTTAGTTGCTTTAAATGCACATGTATCTGAAAATAAGATTGCAACCCCTCTTTTCTTCTGTGTTCCGTTTGCCTGAAAAATTGTCTTCCAACCCTTAACTCTGAGTGTTAGTCTTTTGAGGCTAAGTGTGTTTCCTGCAAACAGCAAGTGGATGGCTTATGGTTTTTAATTCAATCAATGAATCTATGCCTCTTCAGTGGGGAATGCAAGCCATTAACATTTATTGAGATAATTGATAAGTGTGATAAGTGTGGTAGCATTCTATTTATCTTATTTTGTGAAAGTCTAATGCTTAGTTTTGTCTTTTGCATCATTGTGGAAGCTAGGTTCTGTCCTTTAATTTCTGGGCGCTTACTTTGCTGGTGGTCTATTGTGTTGGTCAGTGTGTAGAACAAGTTGAAGTATTTTCTTTAGAGCTGGTTTTGTTGTGGCAAATTTCTTCAATGTTTGCATATCAGCAAAAGATTTGATTTGTCTGTCAGTTTTAAAGCTTAGTTTAGCAAGGTATAGAATTCTGGGCTGGAAATTGTTCTGTTTAAGTAGATTAAAGGTAGATGACCATTGTCTTCTGGCTTGAAATGTTTCATTAGAGAAGTCTGCAGTCACCCTGATGTATTTGCCCCAGTAGGTCAATTGATGCTTACTCCTGGCAGCCTGAAAAATTATTTCTTTTGTCTTGACGTTGGACAGGTTCAACACAATGTGTCTTGGAGAAGCTCTATTAGAGTTGAGGTGACCTGGGGTCCGATCTCCCTCTGAAAGGAGTGTGTCAGAATCTTTAGTGATATTTAGAAAATTTTCACTTATAGTATTGTCTAATATGGCTTCCATTCCTCTGGGGCATTCTTTTTCTTTTTGCATTTTGGCCGGGGAGGGTTTGAACCTGCCACCCTCAGTACATGGGGCCGGCGCCTTACCCACTGAGCCACAGGTGCCACCCTCCTCTGTGGCATTCTTCTTACTCTTCTGGGATACCTATAACTCATATGTTTGAACACTTCATAAAGCCCCATAATTCTGTAGGTGAACATTCTTCTTTCTTTCTCTTCTTTCTGTCTCTTTAGCTATCTGATTTGTCTCATGAGGTTTGTTCTGTACCTCTGAGATTCTTTCTTCTGCATGGTCTAATCTGTTGTTGATACTTTCTGTTGCATCTTTAAGTTCCCTAATTGACTGCTTCAATTCCTTCAGCTGTGCTATATCTTTTCTGTATTCTTCATATTGTTCATCTGTTGTTTGATTCTGTTTGTGGATTTACTTTTGGTTATTTTCCACTTCTTAAGCAATATCCTTCATTGTTTTTTGATAATTTTTTCACTTTCTCAGCAATTTCCTTCATTGTTTTCATCATCTGTATTTTAAATTCCCTTTCTGTCATTTCTAAAATTTCTTTATAGGTGGAATCCTCTGAAGTAGCTACCTCATGGTCCCTTGGGAGGGTTGCTGTGGACTGGTTTTTCTGTTGACAGGATTTTTCTGTTGATTATTCCTCATGAGTATTTTCTTTTATATGTTTCCTTGCCTTAATTTTCCTTTCACTTCCTCTTGCTCTTTAAGTTACTGTGCCTCTGCCCTAAGGTTTCTATGAGTCCTTTTGGTACAGGACCAGAAGCATGAGAAGACTGAAGTGCAAGATATTTCAGCAATAACTTAAAAAAGATATTAAAAAAAAGAAAAAAGAGAATGAAGAGAGGGTGATTAAAAGGGAATATTGACAAAAAGAAGAGAGGCACAGTAAGAGGGGGATTGGAGTAATAAAGGTGTACAGTAGGGTATGTTGACCCACACCTTAAGACCCCCCAACCTCTGGGGGTTCTGGGTTGGGTGGTTCCCTTGTGGGCAGCAGCTCTATTCCTCTCTTTTCAGACACAGAACCCCACCTCCTCCAAATAGAAAGGAATGACAAAAATACTATAAATCAAACCAAAACAAACAAACATAAACCCTACTGGATAAAATTTGGAGAAAAACCAAATAATAAGGGCAGAAACACTAGCAAAAGTGAAATTCTTATTATTAAAGAAGGCAACAATGGAAATTATATTTAAACTAGAAAAACAAAGAAAGAAAAGACAAAGAGAGAGAGAAAAAATCTAGAGGGTAAATGTTGAAATAAAATATAAAAACAACCCAAAACCAAAACCAAAACCAAAGCAGTATATATATCTTGGTTAATATTGTCTAGGCAAGAGGTGATCTTCTGGAATACGAGATGTTAATCACAATGCTGATGCAGCTGTATGAGATGGAGACTGGCTGCCTCTGCTGATTTCTCAAACCCTGCAGGATTGAGATCCTAAATCTCTCCTCAGCCTGCTTAAATCATACTTTAAACCATTAACTTTGACTAAGCAGAAGCTTTCCCAGAAAAGCAATTGGTGCTGGGATCTCTCCTGAAGTTGTTGCCCACTTGTCCAGTGTGCCAAAACCAGTCTCACTGTATGCCACTGAGGGCCCAGTCTTCAAGGCAGACTTGCTACTGAAACACTGAGATCTCCACTCTTCCCCAGCTTCTCAGTCCCAGCTTTTGCTGCTGCTCTGTCACTAGATTACTTGCCCACGGTCTCCCAACCTGAGCCTTGCCCTGCAACCATGACATTGGAGCCTGCAGTGGCAGTTCTCCCACAGTGGCTGTGTGTGGTCCACAACCGAACAATATTAGCTCTGTTTCAGCTCAGTGGCTCAGTTTTGCCCTAGACAATGCTTAAAGTCATCCTCACTCTTGCCCAAGTTCTCCCAAGGTAGCTCAACTGAGTGTCCAAGTCCAGAAAAACAAAACAGCCCACAGGGAAGGCCTTCCCTGTTTGCAATCTTTCTTCTGTTGTAATTATAGATGTGGCAGCCATGGCCTCAGACCAAATGAAAGTGACCACTTGCCAGTTATCCACTCCTTTTGTCTTTCTCCTGGGATCCAAAAGTCTCTCTCTGTCTCCCTTTGTCCTCAAAGGAATGTTTCTGGGCAGAGCCCACATGCCAGAGATGCCTGGAGTCTTCTCTCCCCAATCTCACCATGCCGGGTTGCAAAGAAGCTGTTACTCAGCTGCCATCTTGCTCCTGAATTATGTATCCTTTTTATATAGTTCTGCTCATTTTATTTTCTCTGTAGGCATATTTAATGTATTATATTACGTATAGGTTTTATTTATCAGGAGACTCAACATTTGCTAAAGATTATGAAACCCGTTATTAAATGTGCACACATATTCTTAATCAATCAGACTTCAAAACTCATATCCCCAACACCTGGAAAATAAAATTTTTCCAGTGTCAGAGTTGAAGTCAGTACAGGGAAAATGTCTCTCCCTGGTTCTGCATACAAGGGAAGATCGAGTATTGGGGATGTAGGGCCCCTGATAACAGTATGATGTACAGTACACCCATCTTACGGCTCTGTCATTCTGCACTGTCTCCTCTCTGGGCCGCAATGGAAGGCTGCTATTCTAGTGTTCAAATAGAAGGTAAAAAAAGATGGTAATAAAGGGCATCAAATAAAATGTAATGAGGTGATGATTTTCTTTCTTTTTCACTACATGATCTGGAAATTTGTCTTAGAAAGAAGAGATAGCAAATATTTTATATTATAAAAATATGTAAAAATTACTTTTCTTGCTATTTCAAATGTGACTAATATCTAAGATAGGTCTGTGTTAAAGTCATGTCTTTTGAGAAAGGGAGAACACAGAAGAAACCTATACACACACACACACACACACACACACACACATATATATATATTACAGTCATGTGCTGCATAACAACATTTCAGTCAAGGATGGACTGTATATATTATGGCAGTACAATAAGATTATAATAAAGCTATAAAATTCCTATCACATTGAGGTTTTTGTTAAAATTGCCAGCAGTGTTCAGTATAGTAATATCCTATATAGGTTTGTAGCCTAGGAGCAATAGGCTATATCATATATCCTAGTTGTATAGTAGATTATATCATTTAGGTTTGTGTAAGTACTTTTGATGTTTGCAACATTGACAAAATCACTAAAGGACACATAGTTAAGCAAAGCATGTCTGCATTTGTTGCATTACTACAAGTTAGACACTTTCCATAGGTTCTTTGATTGTTCATTTTGTCTTCACAGTAGCTAGTCAACAGAGTACCAATATGCCTATTTGACACAAGACCTGGTTAGGTTCATAAGAATAACTCAATATTACAGGGTCATTCATCTGAGTAGAGACAGGAATTGGATCTAACACTGTGTGTGTATGTGTGGGTATAGGTATATGTATGTTTATATGTGTGTGTATATACACACACCCATACATATGAGTGAAATATATTAAACATATCTATTTACATCCACTTACATGTCTTATTCTGCAAAATAGAGATCAATTTTTTTAGCACTTGCCTTTTTCATCCAGTATGATAGGTTGGGATATAATTTTCTACTTTTTTTTTTAGTTATTTTTATTTAAGATGTTTTCATTTAGCATATCTTTGAAAGTTTAAAATTCCTACTACTTTTATCAAAGGAATTGATAACTGATCTTGAAACATCTAAAGGAAGAGTAGAATAAAGAAAATATAGTTAAATAGTATAGATTTCACTACTGCTCTTTTTTTTATTTTTTTATTTTATTTTTTTTTTTTGAGACAGAGCCTCAAGCTGTCCCCCTGGGTAGAGTGCCGTGGCATTACAGCTCACAGCAACCTCCAACTCCTGGGCTCAAGTGAGTCTCTTGCCTCCACCTCCCAAGTAGCTGGGACCACAGGCGCCTGCC
>CAUYTI010037747.1:0-28161 GCA_963575145.1 Galago senegalensis | reverse complement strand
CATTCTTGAGATACTTTGCTAAGAAGAATATTTTCCAGCTCCATCCATGTAAACATGAAGGAAGAAAAGTCTCCATCCTTCTTTAGGGCTGCATAGTATTCCATGGTGTACATATACCATAATTTATTGATACATTTGTGGGTTGATGGGCACTTGGGCTTCTTCCATGACCTAGCAATCATGAATTGGGCTGCAATAAACATTCTGGTACAAATATCTTTGTTGTAGTGTGCTTTTTGGTCTTCTGGATATATAGCTAGTAAAGGAATTATAGGATCAAATTATGAGGCAGACCCCCCCCGGGCAATTGAAGCAACATCAAAAATACACTACTGGGACCTCATCAAACTAAAAAGCTTCTGCACAGCCAAGAACGCAGTAAGTAAAGCAAGCAGACAGCCCTCAGAATGGGAGAAGATATTTGCTGGTTATACCTCCGACAAAGGTTTAATAACCAGAATCCACAGAGAACTCAAACGTATTAGCAAGAAGAGAACAAGTGATCCCCTCTCGGGTGGGCAAGGGATTTGAAGAGAAACTTCTCTGAAGAAGACAGGCACATGGCGTATAGATATACGAAAAAAATGCTCATCATCCTTAATCATCAGAGAAATGCAAATTAAAACTACTTTGAGGTATCATCTAACACCAGTAAGATTAGCCCATAATCCCCAAATCCCAAAATCACAGATGCTGGCATGGTTGTGGAGAAAAGGGAACACTTCTACAGTGTTGGTGGGGTTGCAAACTAATACGTTCCCTTTGGAAAGACATCCAGAGAACACTTACAGGACTAAAAATAGACCTGGGTCTCCTTTTGGACTTTGTGTTCTAGTCTCTAATCTATTTAACTATTTACCTATTCTTATACCTAAACCATTCTGACTTGATTACCAGTGCTTTATAGAAAGATTTGAAATTAATTTAGGTCCTCCCACTTTGTTCTTCTTTTTTAATGCTGTTTTGGCTATTTTAGGCACCTTGCATTTCCATATATATTTTAGAACTAACTTGTGAGTTTCTTCAAAAACTCCTCTTGAAATTCAGAATTGTGATCGATAGATCAATTTGAGGGACAACTGACATCGTAATGGTATCAAGTTGTTGAATCCAAGAACATGCTGTATCTCTACATTTATTAGGTCTTTTCAATTTCTTTCAGTAATGTTTTATAGTTTTCAGTATACTCGTCTTGTGCCTTGTTCATTAGATTCAATTCTATGTATTTGATTTTATTAAACCTATTTTAAATAACTTAGAAAGGTTTCATTTTCCATTTTTTGCTAGTATATAGAGCAATAATTGATTCTGTGTAATGACATTGTGACCTTCAAGACTGGTAAATTCAATTATCTTAGTATATTTTTCATGATTCCAAAGTACTCTATGTACACACCCAATTGTCTATGGATAATGACACTGTACCTCTTAGTTTCCAATATTTAGGGCTTTTGTTCTTCTTGTTCTACTACACTGTCCATGGCTTCTAGTATGATGCTCAAGTGTTATTAGCTATTAAGATTGTTATTTATCTTATAGGAAAAACATTCGATATTTCACTATTAGGTAGCGTGTTGTTAGCTCTAGGTATTTCTCTAGGTATTTACTAGATGCCTTCATCAGATTAAGCAACTTTTATTTATAGTTCCCTTTTCTTTCACTGTGTGGAAGAAATAATAATTTTTAATTCACAATCAAAAATTTTGATATGGGTGATGAATTTTGTCCAGTGTTTTATCTGAATTGTATTTCTCCTTTATTCAATCAATGCTGTGAATTACATTGATTTTGTCAATTTTAGATTTGTTTCAAATGGTTTTCAACTGGATTTTTTTTTCATTTTCAAATGGCAAATCAACTTTGCATTCCTGTGATAAACACCACTTGACTGTGATATGTTGTACTTCTGTATACCACTGTTTTATTTGCTAATAATTTAATAAGGGTTTAAAAATTTTTTCTTTAATCATGTGTAACATTGATCCGTAATGATCTTTTCTTATAATGATCAGATTTTGGGGTCAGGGTTATTTTGGCTTCATTAAATGAGTTAGAAAATGTTCCCTTCTCTGTAGCTTTCTGAAAGAATTCATTTATTTAATATTGGTTTAATATGAAACAAAATTCATTGAAAAAGTCACTTAAGAGTTTTCTCTTGGGGGGAAGTTTTGATTATTTGAGAGTTATTTAATAGATGCAAGGTTATATAGATTGGTGATTTCATGTTATTTAGCTTTTGTAAGTTATATATTTCCAAAGAGTTTGTCTGTATCATCTAAATTGTCAGTTTATTGGCCTAAAGGTGTCATAATATTTCTTGTCATTTTTGAAATAGATACAGAATCTGTAATGATATCCTTCCTTTAATTCCTGATGTTGGTAATACGTGTTTTCTGTTCTTTTTCCTTTTTTGGCTTATAAACAACAGAAATTTATTTCTCATAGTTCTAGAGGCTGGAAAGGCAAGCTGCATAGTCTCCTTTCTCCTTGATTAGTCTTTTGGGGGACTATCAGTTTTATTAATCTTTCCAAAGAAATAACTTTGATGATTTTCGCTATTTGCCCAATTTGTGTATCATTGATTTCTCTCTATTTCTCTCTCTCCTTGCTGTTTCCCATTTCCTGCTTGCATTGAATTTCATTTGCTCCTCTTTTTGTTTGCATCTGGAGGTAAATGTTTAGATCATTGACTTTGTGCTTTTCTTTCTTTATTAATCCAGGCGTTTAAAGCTCTAACTTTCCTGCTAATCTCTGCTTTTGCTGTATTCTACAGATTTTGATATGTGTTGCTGTCGTCATCATTTGTTCTGAAACAGTTTCCAATTTCCCTTGGGATTTCTTCATTGATCTATGAGTTATTTGAAAGTGTTTGTTTAATTTCCCGATATGGGGTGACTTTCTAGAAGGTTTCATGTTATTGCTTTTTAATTTAATTCCATTATTATCAAAGAATATAACTTGTGTGATTTCAACCTTTTAAAATTTTTTGAGACATCCTTTTTGGCCCGGTGTATGTCTTATCTTGTGAAAATCCCTTGTGTACCTGAAAAGAATGTGAATTCTGCTATTAGAGGGAGCAATCTACAAATGTCTATTTGGTCCAATTGGTGAATAGTATTGATCAAATCTTCTGTACTTTTACAAATATAGAAGAGTCTTCGTAATTGACCACCTCCCTTCATTCACCACCTCCTTAAGTTGACCTAATTTTTTATAGACCTGATGTGCACCGCATGTATGCACTAGCAAGGTAGGCTTAATCCCTTATGTCTACCACCTCTGTATGTTGACCAGTTTGTTACAGTCCCTTGGGTGGTCAACTTGTATGGTGAATTTAAGAATAAATTAGAAGGATATACTCTGTTTTTAGGGGACTGACTGGGGAGGATTAATTTGCTGGGAACTAAGTTTTGGTGTAACACTTAATTAAGGCTCATGGATGTCATAATTAGGGTGTATCTAAACCACCAAGTGAACGGAGAGAGCTGTGGCTAAGAGTACTTAACTTGTTTAATTCAACAAGATGCTGTGGGCCGGTTGTGTGCCTCTCCTATTTCTGGACAGCTTAAGGTGAAAGGAGAAGTTTTTACCAAGAGACTCTATTGCCTGTAATGGAGCATGCCTAGTGCTGCCTTTCTTTAGAACTGCATGTATTCAGAGAGATAGGGTCTGTTCTGGTGCCTCAGATGAGGGATGTGATCACCTTGGCACTGAGCATGCTTGGGGACTGAACATGTTCAGTGGGTGGCTCATCTGGGGGACTAAGCATGCTTAGAAGGGGCTCACCTGGTGTTTGAACATGCTCAGAGGTCAGCTCACCTGGAGATAAAAGACTTCTCAGTGGGTAGATCACCTGGGGACTGGGAGTACTTGGTGGATAGCTCACCTCAGTAACTAGCATGCTCCAAGGTTAGCTCACTTGGGGACTGAGAAATTTCAGGGTGTGGCTCACCTGGGGCTGAAAAAGCATGCTCTTTTTACCTGCTCATCAATGGTACTCACTGGTCCTGCCCTGTGTGACAGTGGGGCCCAGGAGTTATTAAGTCATAAAATGGCAGGGTTTAGAGTTATGGAAACCAAACCACTCATTGTACTGATGGGGAAACTGAAGCCCAGAGAGAGTTAAGAAATTGGTCATCATCACACAGTAAATCATTGTCAGTGCAGGGATAAGTTGTTCTCCTGTTTCTTCCCCATGGTTTAGCCTATTGCAATATTTTGGTCTTTGGTTGGAATCTCAGACCATCCACCGTGGCTGATCTTCCATAGGTGGCCAAATAAAGAGGATCAAGGTGAAAAGATTTTCCTCTGTCTTCTCCTTTCAGGAACGTGCCTTTCTTTTCTTAATAGGTTAGGAGAGCAGGTGGGAAGAGAGATGAATGTCCATGGCCCATCTTGTTTCTCAGTGGTGCTCGACCCTCAATGAGTTTATTTTCCTCTGAAGACTGATTTATTTAGGGCTAAGCTCAGAGTTTATGAAAAGGAGCAGAGGGGGATGTTGCCCAGGGATTTGTGGTTTAATTGCCCTGAGGAATTGGGAAGGCAAGCAGGAGAGGAAAATCAATCAGGGGGGAATGGGTAATTGTGTACAGAAATCATATTGCGCTTGTGAAATGTTTGCAAACTGTCATGTATCAGTGGGTGCGTGTGCGTACGTGAGTGTTTTAGTTACAGCAATTTATTCAGCCGATCTCTCAATCTGTTGGAAAGTGGTGTTGCCACAAGGGCCTGATGGTTTGTTTTTTCTCCTTAAGCAAAACGTAAATTATCTGGCCCATTAATATTTGGGTGCTTTAATCCGTTATTAGAGGAAAAAAGTAAAAATCCTGCACCAAGATGGATGTTTGCTTTTAAGGTGATTAATAACGTGCAGCCCCTGGAGCATTCATCACTCTGCCAGTGGCCTCAGCAGGGAAGAGAAGGAAGGAAACAGGCTGGGAATATTGTGGACGGCTGCTCCGTGCTCCTTCACATGACTCCTTCTGTCATCTTCCTTCTCCTAGAGCCTTCCCTAGCTCCCTATCACCTATGTTATAAAGGCCAAACTTGAAGCTCTCAATGAAAAGGCCACATCCTGCCTGCCCATCCAAGAACCTCCCATGCATCTAGCCCTGCCCTGTGTGTGTGGGGGAGGTGGGAAGAGAAGAGGTGCTTTGTGTTTTCAGAGAATTTCCTATTCATTGAGGGAGACCAGGGAAGTGCTTGGAGAAGAATCAGTGTCCAACCAGAGAGAATGATGAGTCAGGTGACCAATGGGCAGGTTGCAAAGACTGTCAGAGCCAAGAGAGGGAGGAGTCAGTGAGTCAGGTTGGTGGTCAGGGAATGCTTCCTGGAGGAGGTGGGCTGCAGCTGGGCCTGAGGAAATGTGAAGTCTGTAGAGAGCCCCAATCAGAGGTACTATTGGGCACCTACTCGGCTGAGTGTGATGCTGGGAGCTTCTATATATTATTGTGACTCTACCTCTCAGCCCTGCAAGCTTAGATGTTACTATCCCCTCTTTGTGAGTGAGACAAGTGAGGCTCAGAGAGGTGAAGGCGCTTACCTGGCATTGGAGAGTGAGGGACAGAGCCAGGATAGACAGGCAGCACTGAGAGTCTCTGTGGCTGTGAGGCAGAACCCAGTGTTTCTCTTGTCATTCCAAGTGGGAGGAAGAGCCCGTAAGGAGCAGAGAACCTGGACAGAGTATGGCACATGGGCGTGTGGGGCACAGGCTGGCCTGCCTGGCAGTAAGGAGCCTTTAAGAGTGTGGGGGCTCCAAGGTACTATAGGGCCACCCTTGCAACAGCCTCACCGCCAGGCAGAAGAGGTGCTACAGAGAGCCGTGGAACACGGGTTGACCTCCCATCACAGACCTTACATTGGCAGGGTGCACTGTGCCGCTGGTCGCTGGGGAGGAAAGTGAGATCTATCTCTTCCCTCCGGCCCACTCCCATCATCTTGAAGCTGGACACTGCAGCAGCCCCCAAGCTCTGCTCATTGCCACCTGTCCACAGTGGCTGCCACAATGATCTTCACAGAACACAAATATGGTGGGAGCACTGCCTTGCTCCTAGCATGCTGGCAGCCCCTGCTCTGCACAGGAAGAAATCCAGGGTCCTCAGCTGGGATGCTCCAGCTCTGCCCACAGCTCATGCCTTGGAGCTTTTTCTACTTTCTCCCACTTTATGCTTCCTCTGTCTGAAACATGCTTCCTCTCCCTCCCCCACCTCCTGATGGTATACAATTTGAGAGAAGTCACTCTCCCGAGTTCTCAAAGGGCTTCCCTCCTTTCCAGCTGTCTACGAACCTAGTCCTCTGAGCTTGCTGGTTGTCAGCAATTCTTCCAATCTTAGAGAAAATGGATTCTGACAGACACAGGTATGATTCATGCAGATGGCAGCAGGACACAGCAGCAAAGATAGACAAGGAGCCATGGCCAGTACTTCTGGGAATATCCTGTCCAACCATCTGAGTGTTCACTGAGCACCTACTTTGTGCTAGACACCAGGCTGGGCATTTGAGGCAGTGAGATAAGTGAGCAGACATGGGCTGTGCCATCATAGATCTTACGGTCCAGCAGATGATAGGCAAATCAGGGATGCCATGCTGGGGATATTATCTAAGACCATCTAAACTGAGTGGGAAGACTGCCGAGAACAGGTGCTGGGCCGCCCAGGGACTGTCTCTGAGGCCCCAGATGGTCACAAGTGACAGGAGAACTTCCAGATGAGTGTCCAGGTGGAAAGCATACATGCCATAGCCTTAACATATTAAGTTTCTGGCTCCTGCTTGGTGACCCATCTGGAAAGTGGTAGCTGGTTCCATCTCATTCTGGGCCCAGAGATTCCTTGTTTTTCCTGTTTAATAAGCTGCTTTATTTCTGGGGGTTAAGAGTTGTTCCTGCTCACGTCTGGAGAGATGCTGAGAGATGCTGCTTCTGCTGCTCTCTGAGACATCCCTGGCTGTGAGTCGCTCCAGGGAACCTTACACCAACCAAAGGGAAGAGGTCTTGAGGGCATGGCCCAAGGTTGGGCTTCTGCCTTGAGAGGCTGACACTGTTTATCATGGAGAGACCTGCAGATTGCATATATTTATAATTTCCCAGAGAGTTCATTTTATGCTCTGCTAAGGTCTAAATGATCTGGCATAAATGCTCAGACTTCCTTTTGCCTCTGGTGAGGTGAGGTCCTGGGGGCAGGAGAATGTGTAAATGTGTCTGATGTGTCTGAGAACAGCCGGGCTTCAAAAGGGACTTTGGCAAAGGAGCCTGTCAGGGGAGGAAACCCTCTTGGACCCTTGATGAGAACTTGCTCCGAGTATGAAGGAATATGATTTCTCAGTGAGGATCAGTTTAGGGGATTCTGAGTAGGAAATGGGCTTAACAAGAAGACTTCCATCTAGGCATACAGCAAGGCTTCATGGGGGAGGGGGCATGACTTAGTTCAAAGGTCAAAATCTCCTCCATGGAGGGTGATTCCATCCAGAGTGAATGGGATGAGCAGATGTGAGGTTTGGTAATATCAAGTGGCGGGACCCTGGGCCCTGTGGGGCCACAGGGAATACTTGAGACCTAGTGGTAAGGGTGAGTAGACTCCGTCATAGACACTTTGAATGTCGTCTAAGAGATCTGTCATTTCCCCCCATTTTTTAAAATTTTATTTTTTTGAATTATAAAAAGAATACACGTTTATTATAGAAACTTTTGAAATTTCAGGGACATCTAATAAAACAGAAAATTACTAACCTATTCTTCTACCATCCAGAATCAGTATTGTTGATGTTTTTATATTCCCTTTGTCTTTTTTCCCCATAAATTGTTGACATTACATATACAAATTTATGTGCATTTTAAAAGTACTTACCAAAGTGTTCTATGCCTCCCTTCATATGATTGACAGTTTAAACTCCTCCTTCTCCAACAATGTGCCCTTAGGAGACTCCTCCCTCATGGCTTCATTCCCATCTTTGGCCGCATATTAGAATCATCTGGGAGGTTTTAAAACTTCCTGGTGTCCAGGATGTATCCAAACCAATTAAATCAGAAACTCCAGAGGTGGGACCCAAGTATCAATGATTTGTAAAGATTCTCCAGGAGACTCTAACATGCAGCTGGGGCTGAGAACCACTGAGATGGGCTGAAACCGTCCTCTCCACGTTGGCCATGTTGCTCAGTGGAGCTCTTCACCTGCTGTGTGGCTTGGGTTATCAGACTCCTCATGGCTGGATGGACTCAGCAGAACCAGTTGTCTGGAGGAATCTAGTGGCAGAAAAAGAGGGAGGCAAATGAAACAATAATAAATACACTATATCAATAATACCACCATCACTACTACCACCATCTTTTAGCAACCCCCAGTGTCGTGGTTATTTCTTCTTTTTTGTTTTCCACCAAAGACTTGTGTCTTAATTGGGAACTATTCATCCTCCTCCCCTCAGCCCCCCTCCCCCCCATGGAGTGCTGGTGGGACAATCCATCTTAAGGCTTTCTGTACACCCTGGGCACAAGATTATCTCAACTCTGCCCACAGGGATTGGTCCAATCGGATGAGCATGTGATTCAAGCAGGACCAATCAGATTTCTCCCATATTGTGCTACCAGCTAAAATATAGGACCCCCACTTGACTTTGAATTCCAGACAAACCACTGTATTTAGTGAAGCTGCTGTGGCTGTGTTTGCTGATATATCCATTTACAGTTGGAGAGAATGACGGTGATCTATGAGAGAAGCCAAACTATAACCAGGGTGAACAGGAAATTGGTCCTGAGAACATTGTTTAAGCCTTAAGCCAAGTCTAGGTTTGGACATTTCAATAATGTGAGCCAAGAAATGTCCTTTATTGACTAAATTCTTCTAAGTTGTGCTTCTGTTACTTGCAAATGAGAGTCCTAAAAGTGGCAGAAATTGGTAGCTGGAAATGGCATCGCTGAGCTGAGGAGGAAGGGAGCACCGGAGAATACCCGCTCTGCAGCTGGGAAGCTGAGGGCCCCTGTAATGCAGTAGCATCACAGCTGGTTAAATTGTTATTGTGCTTACTGAGGATGGCACTTGAGGGGATTGGTAGATATTTTGGGAACATTAGAGAGTGTTTGTTACCTCTATGGACTCTTGGGAGGCTATAAATACAGATAGTCCATAATAAATGTGGTCGAAGTAGCCCAGTTAGAAAGCAGAGAGGGAAGAGCAGCCATCATTGACAGTAGACACCCTCCCTTCCTCTTTCTTTAGCCAGAGTTTTGATGGGATAGACCATGTGTCTTGCAGAATTGCAAAAGTGGAATTTTCTGCCTCCAGCCACGATGGGAAGGCAGGAGAAAGCATAGCAGTGAAGTTAGATTGGAACTGAGAGGAGCCAAAGGAAAGGGGAAGCTGATTGCTCGCAAGCAATTCTTTGAGCGCCCCCATCTGTTGGGGTAAGTGATACCTTCATTATAAAGGCATCCTGGGATGCAGCCCCCAGGAAGGGACAGAAGGGACCTGTATAGAACAATTTTTTTCTGACCACTATCTTCCAAGTTTATAAATTATTGTCCAGTATCCTAATTCTAGCCTGTTTTAAATTACAATATATTAAATATTATTGTTACTGTTTGCACAATCATTGTGTAGACTTTGCCACCTATTTCACAATCTCTCATTATTCTACTTTGCATTTTAGACCTTTTGTTTGGGACTATTTCTCTTTTGTGTGAAGTGAAAGCTTTGGTATTTAAGAATCACTTTTTGGGAAGCTGATCCCCCAGGCTCCTCTCTAGTGGGTGATGGGCAATGATGCAAGGGTGACTTCCTTGCCTTCTGGCATTTTTTTGTTGCCATGATGTCTGTGCAATATGCACATTTTTTTCTTGTTTTCCTCTTTCTTTCTTTCTTTTTTTAATTTCAGAGTATCACAGGGGCACCAACATTTTGGTTACATAAATTGATTCTGTATAGTTTGAGTCAAAGTTATAAGTGTAAGTACACCCATCACCAAGACAGTGGGGACTGTACCCATTAGGTGTGAATTTACCCATCCCTTTCTCTGTCTTCCCCCTGCTTGATTTTCAGTGAGTGTTATTTTCATATGTGCACATAAGCATTGATCAGTCAGTTCCAGTTTAATAGTGAGTACACGTGGTATTTGTTTTTCCATTCTCGTGAAACTTCTTGGAAGAATGGTCTTCTGTTCCATTCAGGTTAATACAAGAGGTATTAGCTCACTATTTTTGTATGACTGAGTACTCCATGGTATACATATACCACATTTTATTAATCCACTCACACCTGCATTCAAATGTTTATAGCAGCACAATTCACAGTTACAAAGATGTAGAATTTCAGCCTTTCAGCCAGAGACGCCATCTTCCAGGAATTCACCAAAATGACAAACACAAAGGGAGAGAGGAGAAACCCCTGAGACATGCTCTTTAGGCCTCTTAGAAAACATGGAGTTGTTCCTTTGGCCACATATATGCGAATCTATGAGAAAGGTGATATAGTAGACATCAAGGGAATGGGTACAGTTCAAAAAGGCATGCCACACAGTGTTACCATGGCAAAACTGGAAGAGTCTACAGTGTTACCCAGCATGCTGTTGGCATCATTGTAAACAAACAAATTAAGGGCAAGATTCTTGCCGAGAGGATTAATGTTCATATGGGGCATGTTAAGCACTCTAAGAGCCGAGACAGCTTCCTGAAACGCGTGAAGGAAAATGATCAGAAAAAGAAGGAAGCCAAAGAGAAAGGTACCTGGGTTCAACGGAATGTTTGCACAATCATTGAGTAGACTCTGCCACCTGCTGACTTTGCCTTTTGCACCAGTCTGCTCCACCCAGAGAAGCACACTTTGTGAGAACCAACGGAAAGGAAGCTGAGCTCTTGGAACCCCTTTCCTATGAGTTCTTGGCATGACAGGCCTACAGCACAGCACACAGGATAACCAGGAGAACCAATGGAACGTATTGTGCTGGAACCTATTTATTCCCCATGAGCTCATGGCATAATAGGTGTACAGCATAGCACACAGGATAACCAAGAGACCCCATGTAACAGTGATGTAAGGTGCTGGAACCTATTCCCCTTGAATTCATGGCATAATAGTCACACAAAGCTTTGTCATAGTCAATGGCAAGGCACCTCTCTGAGCTATTGGAACCTTTTCCCTATGAATTCATGGCATGATAGGTGTTAAAAATAAAAGTCTACTATTACTGTAAAAAAAAAAGAATCTCAAGTCTTAAGTGGTAAATTATCTATTTTTATTGTCTCAAGATGTCTTTTTAAAATCCCCATTATTGAGAGAAAAGTTTAAAATTTCAATTTGACAGTCCTTTCTCTCGACATATTGAAGAGAATCTTCCAGTGTTTTCTACCCTCCATTGTTCCGTTTGAGAAGTTGGTATCATCTTGGTTTTTCTTTGCCATTCTTCCATTTTGCCATAATGTACCTGGGGGAGGGGGTTAGAACATTTATTCTACTTGGAATTCATGAGGTTTCCCCAAACCGAGACTGGGTGTTTTTCAGCACTTCTGGAAAATTCACAGCTATCATCTCTTCCCATATTGCCTGTTTCTTATTCTTTTCACTATTTTCTTTTGGAACTCCAATGATAATTATATTAGATCTTCTTGATATATTTTCTTTGTTTAGCTTCTTTTCTATATTCCCATCTTTTTGTCGTATGTGCTGACAGAATCTAGATAATTTCTTCAGATCACTTAGTTTACTACTTTTCACAGACATTTAATCTGCTATTTATATGTTTATTGCATTTTTAATTTTGATTATTATGGTTTTATTTCCATAAGTAATATATATATATATATATTTAGAGACAGAATCTCACTCTGTCACCCTCAGTAGAGTGCTGTGGCATCACAGCTCACAGCAACCTCCAACTCCTGGGCTTAGGTGATTCTCTTGCCTCAGCCTCCCGAGTAGCTGGGACTACAGGCATCTGCCACAACGCCTGGCTATTTTTTGTTGCAGTTTGGGTGGGGCTGGGTTTGAACCCACCACCCTTGGTATATGGGGCCAACACCCTACTCACTGAGCCACAGGTGCTGCCCATGGTCCATTTTTTAACTTATTTCTTTCCCTGTGTGTATTTATGTGTTTATTACATTATATGCCTGAAAATTCCAATATCTAAAGTTCTTATGAATGTGATCTTTTTTCCTTGAGTATTCTCACTCATGATACTTTATATCTTTGTGTGTTTTCATGTTTTGTAATTTGGGGCTGTAAGCTGTTTATTATCCTTGAGACTTTAATTCGGATGGTTTTGGGGGGACTTCTTTGGGATTGAGTTTTTCCAGAGAGGATTTCTATTTGCTTCTGCAGTGCCTAAGGGCACCATCTGAAGTTTATTTTGGACCTCAGAACTAGTGTAATTTTGGATCCCAAAGTTGTATAAGAGGTGGCTTGTGTTTACACTAAGTTTTCCCTTTCAACCAACACCAGGGTCAAGATATATTAGTTTCTTTGCTTTCTCTTTGTAGTGATCCAGGTTTATTTCTTATTCAGTTTTAGAATGTGTGGCCCCTTTGATCTCAGCCTTACACAGGGATTTTACATTAGATCTTCAGCCTTGGGCTATGGCTGAGTTTGATCTCCTGTTCCCCACATCTCAGGTAGTCCTCAGAGAAGAACCTCAAAGTGTCTAGGGGTTAATAGAAACCCGCTGGGAAGATGCCGATTTTGGTACTTATTTTCTTTCCAGACTTCTTATTTCACTTTGTTTTAGGGACTTGCAGATTTCTTACTCTTGTGTCAGCTCAGTAAATGCAAAAATATTTTTATCTACCATTTAGCAGTTTTAGTCAGGAGGGTCCTCGTGGCAATCAAATCTACTTTGCTATTGGAGATGAGCTATTATGTTATTCTTTATTACTCAAGTTAAATTCTTATTAAAACTACCATCAACTTTGTCTTCATCAATTTAGGGTTCCTCTTCTCTTTTGCTTCTTGGATGGGTGGGAGAGACTTTGCAGTGCCAAAACATGAGTGTGGGAGCAGACTTATGTGATCTCAATGTCACCACCCCATGTGAGCATAGGTGGAGATTATCCCCCTGAATGACCATGGAGCTATCTCACAGGCCATAGGACAATTGCCAGCAGTTTTTTTTTTTTTTTTTGCCACTTTTGGTGACTGCATTAACAGCCCACTAGGACCTGGACCATCAGTCTCTTCTCTGAATTACAGAGACATGTTCAGTCCCACAGGGCAGGATGGACAGCAGGAATGGAGTTGGGGTGTCCTCCTCCAGTGACTTTGATACAGGGCCTGGCCCTGTTCACCTGGATTCTGGGAAAAAGATGGGGAAGTCTTGGGACTTGGGCTACAGCTGAGAGGAGACAGCTTTGAAGGAGGTGACCCAAGGACATAAGAACCTGGGGACTGAGTAGATTTAAGGGGGTAAACAGCCCCCCTTGGGCAAGAAGAAGAGGGTCTGCATAGGAAAATCAGGCATTGTTAGTTCAGGAAAGAGAGTTTATAGTAATTGAGGATTTCCCTAGTCCAGAGGGTTTCCTTCTACCAGTCTCTGTGTCTCCTGGGGGATGGACCCAGATTCAAACTCGGCCTCATTTAGACTTTCTCTCCCTTTCCCTCTGACCTTTTCTTGTGACCATCCTTTATTTCTTAAATCATCCATTACATTTTTTATTGATTTAAAAAATAATGTTCATTTTTCTTTTATTTATAAAAGAAATCTATGTTCATGATAGAAAACTTAGAACATGCAAAAAAGTACAGGGAAGTAATTAATGTTTAGCCACAATCCCACCTACTATTATTCATAAGTTATTTATATTCTGCTGTAAATATTCATATATTTGCCATACATAAAGCAGAAAACACAAAATTTAATAATTTATGTTATAAAATGTGGATGATATTCTATGGCATTATTTTTATAGGCTGCTTTCCTCCCACCTAATAATCTATTATGAAAAATTTTATTGCTCTAAACATTCTTTGAAAAGATTATTTTTCATGGCTCATATATTCCATTGTATAGATGGAATGTCAGGAATTCAATCCAGTATTGTGCATTAGGATGTCTTCCAATTTTTTAGTTTTATAAATAACTCTTTGATCAACACATTTGTATATAAATTTCTATACCTGATTTTTTTTCCTGTGCATAGATTTGTATAAATGGAATTGCTGGTTAATTTCTTGAGGTTTTGGATAATCATACAGAGGTATTGCATAATATGGTGATATATGCATCTATACATTTCATATGACATGGTGAGATGAAATGCTAAAACTTGTGTTCTGCAAAATTGTGCACCAGTAACATGACTTATGGGAACATATGTTTGAGGCAAATTGCTCAAAATTTATGTGCTGTTGTAACCACAACACTAACAAAAAATAACAAGCCTAATAAAATGCTATTTAAAAATTAATTGGATTTCTAATAAATAGAGAAACAACTACATTATATATTGGACTTCTAAAAGTTGTTTGCTGGAAAGGTATGTAAGGAAGAATTGGAGATGAGATGCTGAGTTATGGAGAGAAGGAAAAGAATGCAGGAAGGCATTTCTATGTAGTAAGGACTTGCAAGGCAGAACAGGTGGCCAGACCGAGCCAGGAGGAAGAATGTGGGTGACAGAGCAACCTGAACTGCACCCTCCCACCCCCTGGGGCTTTCTGTGATCAGCTGTGGAAATGGACTTTGAGTTCAGCTGCTGGTTTTTGGTTGCTTAAAACACAACCTTCTGGCAAGAATTGCATAGGCATCAATGCCCCCTCTGGGTTGTACTGACGTCTTACCTTTCTGCAAATCACATATAACCCCATTCTCATTATAGAAGCATATGCTGTAGCAAAACAGATTGTATTGCAAAATTGCCGTCCAGAGAGATTATTTCCATAGACTTTCACTGTTAGTGTATAAAAATCCTTAACTGGACTTTACCCAACACAGAGTATTTATGCCCTTTAAAGTTTTGCCAATTTGATAGATTAAATGTGGACTTTCATTTTAAAATGTGCATTTCTTTTTATTACCAGGGAAGTTGACAATTTCTTATATGTTCTTCAGCCAATTATACATCTTCTGTGAATTGTTGGGGCTTGTACATTGCCCATTTTTCTATTAGAGTGTTAGTGTTTTTCTTATTGATCTTTTGTTGTATATGGAGGTTATTAATCTTTTCTCTGTTGTAATTATGTCAAATATTTTTCTCAGCTTGTCATTTGCTTTTCGGTTTTGTTTATGATCCTTTTGCGATACAGAAGTTGGGAAAATGTCATCAGGTCTCTTTTCCTTTACTATTTTAGTCATTGCTCTATACTTGGAAAATTCTTCCCTATTCACCATTTCAGTTAAATATTTACATATATTCTTTTCTTTTTCTAGGTTTAGTGGATAGCTGAATTTAATTTTTTTATTCAATCATAGCTGTGTACATTAATGCTTTTATGGGGTACAATGTGCTGGTTTTACATACAATTTGGAATACATTCATCAAACTGGTTAACATAGCCTTCATCACACTTTCTTAATTATCGTGTTTAGGCATTTATACTTGACACTTAGTAGATTTGACATGTACCTTTGTAAAATGCACTATAACTGTGGTCCCACCAATTACCCTCCCTCCACCCATCCTCCCCCTCCTCACCCTTCCCTCTCCTCTTTCCCCTTCATCTTGGGCTGTAATTGGGTTATAGCATTTATATGGAAGTATGTTTGCTTATATATTGGTTTCATAGTAGAGCTGAGTACATTGGGTACTTTTTCTTCCATTCTTGAGATACTTTGCTGGGAAGAATATGTTCCAACTCCATCCATGTAAACATGAAAGAGGTAAAGTCTCCATCTTTGTTTAAGGCTGCATAATATTCCATGGTGTACATATACCACAATTTACTAATCCATTTGTGGGTTGATGGGCACTTGGGCTTCTTCCATGACTTAGCAATTATGAATTGGGCTGCAATAAACATTTTGGTGCAAATATCTTTGTTATAAAGTGATTTTTGGTCCCCTGGATATATACCTAGTAGAGGAATTGCAGAATTGAATGGCAGGTATATGTTTAGATCCGTAAGGCATCTCCAAACTTCTTTCCAAAAGGAACATATTAGCTTGCAATCTCACCAGCAGTATAGAAGTGTTCCCTTTTCTCCACATCCATGCTAACATCTATAGTTTTGGGACTTTGTGATGTCGGTTAATCTTACTGGAGTTAGATGATATCTCAAAGTGATTTTGATTTGCATTTCTCTAATGATTAAGGATGGTGATCATTTTTTCATGTGTCTGTAGGCTATGCACCTATCTTTTTCAGAGATGTTTCTATTCAAATCTCTTGCTCACAATGAGATGGGATCACTTATTCCTTTCTTGCTAAAACATTTGAATTCTCTGTGGATTCTGGTTATCAAATCTTTGTCAGAGACATACCCTGAAAATATCTTCTCCCATTCTGAGGGCTGTCTGCTTGCTTTACATACTGTGTTCTTGGCTGTGCAGAACCTTTTTAGTTTGATCAGGTCCCAGTAATGTATTTTTGGTGTTGCTTCAATTGCCCGGAGAGTCCTCCTCATAAAATATTCTCCTGGGCCGACTTCTTCAAGTGTTTTCCCTGCACTCTCTTCTAATATTTTCATAGTTTCATGTTTTAAGTTTACATCTTTTATCCAGTGAGAGTCAATTTTTGTTAATGCTGAAAGGTGGGGGTCCAGTTTCAGTCTTCTACAAGTCGCCAGCCAGTTCCCCCAGCACCATTTGTTAAATAGGGAGTCTTTCCCCCACTGAATGTTTTTGATAGGCTTATCAAAGATCAAATAATGGTAAGTAGCTGGATTCATCTCTTGGTTCTCTATTCTGTTCCATACATCTACTTCTCTGTTTTTGTGCCAGTACCATGCTGTTTTTGATCACTATAGATTTATAGTACAGTCTGAAGTTTGGTAGCATAATTCCTCCTGCTTTGTTTTTATTTCTGAGTAATGTCTTGGCTAATCAAGGTTTATTCTGATTCCATATAAAATGAAGTATTATTTTTTCCAGGTCTTTAAAGTATGACAGTAGTGCTTTAATAGGGATTGCATTAAAATTGTATATTGCTTTGGGTAGTATGGACATTTTAACAATGTTGATTATTCCCAGCCCTGAGCATGGTATGTTTTTCCATTTGTTAACGTCTTCACCAATTTCTTTTCTCAGAGTTTCATAGTTCTCTTTATAGAGATCTTTCACGTCATCTGTTAGGTAAACTCCCAAATATTTCATCTTCTTTGGCACTATTGTAAAAGGAATAGGGTCCTTGACTGTTTTTCAGCTTGACTATTGTTGGTATATATAAATGCTACTGATTTTTGAGTATTGATTTTATATCCTGAGATGCTGCTGTATTCCTTGATCACTTCTAAGACTTTTATAGTTGAGTCCCTGGGGTTTTCCAGGTATACAATCATATCATCTGTGAAGAGTGAAAGTTTGATCTCCTGTGACCCTATATGGATACACTTGATCTCCTTCTCTTGCCTGATCACAGTGGCTAAGACTTCCATTACTATGTTAAAAAGCAGTGGAGACAGTGGGCAACCTTGCATCATTCCTGATCTGAGTGGAAATGTTGTCAATTTTACTTAATTCAATATAATATCGGCTGTGGGTTTGCTGTAGATGGCCTCTATCAGTTTAAGAAATGTCCCTTCTATACCTATATTCTTAAGTGTTCTGATCATGAAAGGATGCTGAATATTATCAAAAGCTTTTTCTGCATCAATTGAGAGAATCATAGGGTCTTTGTTTTATAATTTGTTTATGTGATGAATTATATTTATGGATTTATGTATATTGAATCAGCCTTGAGACCCTGGGATGAAATCCACTTGGTCATGTATAATTTGTTTAATGTGTTGCTGGATTCTGTTTGCTAGGATCTTATTGAATAATATTGGTCTATAATTTTCTTTTTTGGGGGGTCTTTTCCTGGTTTGGGGATCAGGGTGATATTTGCTTCATAGAATGGAAGTTGGAAAGTATTCCTCCTTTGTCTATGGTTTGGAAAAGGTTGAATAATATAGGTACTAGTTCCTCTTTAAAGGTTTGGTAGAATTCTGATGTGAAGCTATCTGGTCCCAGATATTTCTTTTTGGGGAGATTTTGTATAGTTGATGCTATTTGAGAACTTGATATAGGCCTGTTCAACATTTTCACTTTTTCTTTCTGGCTAAGTCTAGGAAGGTGGAGTGCTTCCAAGTATTGGTCTATTTCCTTCAGATTTTTTTTATTTCTGAGAATAGTTTTTTTATAATATTCATTAACTTTTCTTTAATTTCTGAGGAGTCAGTTGTTATTTCATCTTTGTCATTTCTGATTGATGAAATTAGAGATTTTACTCTTTTTTTCCTTGTTAGGTTGGCCAAAGGTTCATCTATTTTATTGACCTTTTCAAAAAACCAATTTTTAGATTTATTGATATGCTATATAATCCTTTTGTTCTCAATTTCATTTACTTCTGCTCTAATTTTGGTCATTTCTTTTCTTCTGCTGGGTTTGGGGTTGCAATATTCTTCCTTTTCCAGTTGCTTGAGACATTCCATTAAGTTGTTGACTTTTTGTCTTTCCATTCTCTTGAGGAAGGCTTGCAATGCTATAATTTTCCTTCTTAGGACTGCCTTTGCAGTATCCCATAGGTTCTGGTAATTTGTGTCTTCATTATCATTTTGTTCCAAAAGTTTGGCAATTTCCTTCTTAATCTCATTGATGATCCAGCTTTGTTCATGTTTTTTTTTACTGTTGCAATTTTTGGCCAGGACTGGGTTTGAACCCACCACCTCTGGTATATGGAGCCAGTGCCCTACTCCTTGAGCCATAGCTGCCACCCACCAGCTATCATTCAGCATGAGGTTATTTAGTTTCCATGTCTTCGTGTGAGTATGCAGATTCCTGTTGTTACTGAGTTCAACTTTTATTCCATGATGGTCTGAGAAAATATAAGGAATAATTTCTATTCTTTAAATTTGCTGAGGTTAGACTTGTGATCTAAGATGTGATCAATTTTGGAGGATATTCCATGGGCTGATGAAAAAGTGTGTATTCAGTTTTGTTAGGATTAAGTGTTCTGTAGATCTCTCTTAAATCCAATTGTTGAATGGTTAATTTTAAGTCTAAAATTTCTTTGCTTAGTTTCTTATTGGAGGATCTATCCAACACTGCCAAAGGGGTATTAAAATCTCTAACTATTTTGGTGCTGGATGAAATCGAGTTGCTCATGTCTGTTAGCGTCTCTCTTGTAAATTGAGGAGCATTCTGGTTGGGCACATAAAGCTTAATAATTGAAATTTCATCATGTTGAGTGTTTCCCTTAACAAATGTGAAGTGACCATTCTTATCTTTCCTTACTTTTGTTGGTTTAAAGCCTATTGTATCTGTGAATAAAATTGCAACACCTGGTTTTTTTCTGATTTCCATTTGCCTGAATTATAGATGACCATCCCTTCACCCTAAGTCTATATATATTTATCCTTTAAGGTAAGATGAGATTCTTGTATGCAGCAGATATCTGGCCTGAGTTTTTGTATCCAGCCAGCCAACCTGCGCCTCTTTAGAGGACAATTTAAGCCATTCACATTAATTGAGAATATTGATAAGCCTGGTAGTATTTTGGGTGTCAAGTTTTTCAAAAGTCCAGTGGACATTTTTAGTTCTTTCACCACTGCAGAAGCTAGGATTTGATCAAAAGTTTCTGAGTGAGTTTACTTTGGTGGTAGAGCATTGTGCTGGTCATTGTGGAGGATGGATCTGAGAATATCCTGGAGCGCTGGTTTAGTTATGTCAAATTTCTTCAACATGTGAATGTCATTAAATTATTTAGTTTCTCCATTGTAAACGAAACTCAATTTAGCTGGATACAGGATCTTGGGTTGAAAGTTGTTTTGTTTTAAGAGGTTAAAGGTAAATGAACATCCTATTCTGGCTTGAGAAGTTTCTGCAGAAAGATCTACAGTCATTCTAACTAATCTTCTTCCCCTTGTAGGTTATGGTTTTTTTTATGTCTTGCTGCTTGAAGGATTTTCTCCTTCACATTAATTTTGGTGAAATTAATTATAATGTGTCTGGGAGATGCTTTATTTGAGTTGAGTCATGCTGGGGTTCTGAAACTGTCTGCTATCTGAATTTCAGAATCTCTTGCCATGTTTGGGATGTTCTCCTCAAATATCTCTTGGAGTAGAGCATCTGGACCTTTCCAAGCAACCTCGTCACCTTCAGGAATTCCTGTAAGACGAATGTTTGTTTGTTTTTTTTTTTTTTGAATTGTCCCATAGCTTTCTGAGAGAATAATCCATCTTTGCTCTCCACTTCTCTTCCTCTTTGAGCATGTGGGAGAGTTCAAAAGCTTTATCTTCAATTTCAGAAATCCTTTTTTCTGCCTGCTTTATTCTAGTACTGAGGGATTCTACTATATTTCTCATATCTTGGAGGGCTGCACATTCTTTTCTCAATGTGTCAAAATCTTTGGTGATTTTGTCTTTGAATTCTTGAGAGAATTTTTGAATTATTCCTAGAATTTCTAATTCCAACTTTACTTCCATTCTGTTAATCTTATTTGCCATCCAAATTCTCAACTTGATTTCTGACATCTCAGCCATTTTTTTATGAAGGGGATTTTCTGGTGTGTCTGTCTTGTCATTCCTTGGGGGAGTTGATCTACTCTGATTATTCATGTTGCCAGAGTTTTTCTGCTGATTCTGCCCCATGATTATTTTTCTCCATTTGGATAGATGAGTGGTTAAGGTGAAATTGGATTGGGGGTTCCTGGAGTAGTGATTAACCAGCCCTTTGCTGAAAAGCTGGGCCTGGTGACTGCAGCTTTTCCCCTACAACTTTGCAAAGGACCTGTACATTACTACAGACCGTGACTCTGAGGATCTGCTTGGTGTGGTGGGGCTAGGTGACTCTGTCTTGTATTCAGTGGGTCTCTGTCCAATCCTAGGGAATCAGTGACTGTGGGTGGAAGTTTCAGCTGTGGAGAAATACAAGCAACTAAGGTACCCTGCCCTCTCTCAGCCAACAACTGGAAGAGGAAAATCAAACCTCCCCACTATGACACAACCAGGGTACCACCTTGGAAGGGTCCTTGAATGATTGGCCCAGGTCAAGAGTTCCAAACCAATCGTCCTAGACAGCACCAACTCTCAAGTGGGAGAGTTCAATAGGTCTCCAGCAACTAGATGGCAGGGGTCTACTGACAGCTTGTGTGGCTTGCTCCAGTGCTCTGTGGAGTCAGAAAGTTGATGCTGCCTTTCCCACCTTGCACCTCTGTCACACCCAGTCATTGGTAACCCTGCAGGGCTATGGCCCAGTTATCTCAAATGAGCAAATATGTCAGGGGTTGTGCCTGCCAGAGTCACAGGGATATCGCTGTCTCCTCAGCCAGGCTGCCACACTCTGCCACCAGCCAGCAGGGGGAGTTGAAGCCTGACTACCTCAGTTGCTCAATGGAAGCTGGGGAGTGTCCCTCAGTTCCAGCCCCACTCTGGGCTGATACTACTGCCACTTATATTCTCAGGGAATTTGCGTTTTTGTCCTGGCTTGGTTCTGCCCTGGGCCAGGTGCAATTTGAGTTCACAGAAGCTGGCCCTCAGCCCCACCTCGTGCTGCTGCCACCTCACAAATTCTTGCAGAGCTGGTGCCTGTCTCTGCTCCACTCTTTGTTGGAGCAGGCATGATTAGAGCTCTCAGAGGGCTCTCAGTTGGGCTAATGCCTCTGCCACGTGCTCTTTTGTTTCAGTGATGCTTCACTGGGGATGGTGTGTGTCTTGAGCTCACAAAAACAGCAATTCTGATTCAGTTCTTCCCTGGGAGTATGCTGCCTCTGTGAATGCCTATTCTAGTCTCAGTCCCCTCCGAGCCCTGCCTGGGCAGGAATGACCACAGGGTGGTCACAGGTTGTGCATTTCTGTCCACCTGTGGCTGCCCCCAGAGTAGAGGCCTGGCTCTCTCTGGTTTCTAAGAGAGACAGGATGTGCTTCTCCAAAGTACCACCAGGAGTGTGAGCCCTATTGTTTCCACTGGCACCACCTCTGCTGCTGCACTCTGGGGCACCATTTATCCTTCTCCCGCTTGGCTCCCTCACCCCACAGTCCCCGCTTTACACCCGTGTCACTGATTCAGCACAGACTTGTAGCAGCCCATACCTCTTGGGAAATTGCCCAAGTCTGAACTCTGCAGGGGATATGCTTCCAGACCTCGGGGTGGGAGTGGAGGGGAGTGCTGGGAGTTCAGAACTGCGGATAGAGTATATGTTCAGTTTTATGCCTAGTGGGAGAATGCCAAGGCCCACAAGTGGGTTCTCTCTGAGAAAAATTGAGTTCTGGGTTTTAGCAGGTCTCTCCTGTGGGATAAAATAGGAGGAGATCTGAACTCTGCTCACTTGTTTATAGAAAGTACACTGCAAGCTGTTCTCATGGGGGAGGGGACTCCTGTCCACTTGGTGGTGGGTTTTGTATTTATTATTTGTTTCTGTGGGGTTGCAGCTTGCCTCAGCAAGTGTGATGTGCCTCTTCAATCTTCTTTCTTGGCTCAGCTCCGAACCATAAGCTTACTTGATAAGCTTCTGTATATTAACTCTCCTTCTGGATGGGATCCTCTGTGTAAAGCTGGCTCCCATCAGCCATCTTTCCTCTCTGCTCTATTCCTTTCTTTTCAAAGTTTTTTTTTTTTACATGTAGTTTTTTAAAATTAGCTGAGAATTTCTTTTGATATAAGGTGTGATGTACAGATCTAATGACATATTTTCTATATATTACAGTTTTTTCTAATATCTTAAAAACTGTATCAATTTCTATAAGCTTCTAATACTTCTCGTAGTATATACAAAGGGTGCCAAAAATATATTTGCATTTTAAGAAAGGAAAAAACTGTATTAAAATTGTAATTCTCTCTATATATGGGTAACAAAAGATGAATACAAGTCACACTGAGCACTTCTTGTAATTGTAGAAGTCAAGTGTGATATGTGTGTTACAAATTTAATACAGTTTTTTCCTTTCTTAAAATGTGTATTTTTTTGGTATCCTCTGTATTTATCTCTTATTATTATAAACTAGGTACATTTAAAGGTGATACAAACTATTTTGTTGATCTGTCAGTATTTTCCCTAGTACTCTTATATTTCATAGTTTTATTCTAGTTATTACAGATCTATTCTTAAGTATCTTAGAGTATAACTTTGCTTTATTCTTTTTTTTCTTTTTTACCAAAAGTTTTCTTAACTAAAAATATCACCTGTGTCTCTTTCTAGATCTACTCAAATTCATCATAGGGATTTTTCTTATTAAGTTTGTGTTAAACTAGGGGTCAGCAAACTTTTTTTGTGACGAGCCACTTTTTTCTTTACAAATGTACATTTAAAAAAAATTCTTTGAGTCTAAATCTTACTCTGTCACTCTGGGTAGGGTGCTGTGGCATCATAGCTCACAGCACCCTCAAACTCTTGGGCTCAAGTAATCCTCTTGTCTCAGCCTCCTGAGTAGCTGGAACTATAGGGGCCTGCTTCAATGTCTGGCTATTTTTAGAGACAGTGTCTCACTCTTGCTCAGGCTGATCTTGAACTTCTGAGCTCAGGCAATCTACTGCCTTGGCCTCCTAGGGTATCCTTGGCTAGGCTTACAGGTGCAAACCACTGTGCCTGGAAGAAATGTGAAATATAAAAACCTTCGTAGTTCATAAGCTGTTGAGAAATAGGCTGTGGGCTGGATTTGGGCTCATAAGCTATAGTTTCCTGACCCCTATGTCAAACCCATTGTATTAGTTTCCTAAGGCTTCTGTAGCAACATGCCACAAACTGTGTAGTTTAATGCAACATAAATTTATTGTCTCAAAGTTCTGCAGTCCGGAAGTCCACAATTAAGGTGTTAGCAGACCCATGCTTCCTCTAAGACCTAGAAGGGTATCATTGCTGGCCTCTATTCTATAATAGCTTTTGGTGGTTTGCTGACAATCTTCACTGTTCTGTGGTTTGTACATGTTATCTGTTTTCCTCCCATCTCTGTCTGCATCACCACATAGCCTTCTAACTGTGTTTCTGTGTCTTCACATAGCCACCATCTTATAGGGACACTAGTCATTTTGGATTAGGGTCCAACCTTACTCCAGTATGACTTTATTTTAATTAATTTTTCCTGAAATGCCACGATTTCTAAATAAATTTGCATTCTGAGGTACTGGGAGTTAGGACTTCACCATATCTCATTATCCCATAAATTGTAGGACACAATTTAATCCTGAGGAGAAAAGAATAAAAATTTTTTTCATAGTTGATATTTCCATCCAACAACATTATTCATTTGATAACATCACACTTTTCATACAAACCTGGAATAATGCCTACTTACTCATAAATATAATTTTAAAATTATCTCACCACTATTTATGTAGGAATTTATGTTTACATTCCCAGGTAAACTTGGTCTTTAGTTTCTTTTCCTTTTATGCTATACTTAGTGTTATCAGACCCATGTTTCTCCCACAGAATGAAGAACTTAACTTTACATATTTGTCTACACACAGGAGTAGTTTACATATTCTGAGAATTAATGTTTCTTGGAAAGACTAAAAGAAATCACCAGTAGAACCATCAGGTCCTGTGGCCTTTTTTTATTGGAGGTAAGAATCTAATAATGGTACATTTTCTACATGGTTACTATTCCCTTTTGCTAAGTGGACAGAATCATATCTGAATCAGAACCCCTGACTCAGAGCTTTTAAATGCCATTCTGCCCCTGTATGCATGAAATATGAACAGGTACTGCTGACTCTGACATTGGATCAATCTCATAGGCTTTGACTATCTTCAGTTCCTTAAGCAGAGCAAGTTCACTGGTAGAAGAGAAGATTCAGGAATTTGTCTGCAAGGGCAATGGATTGGTTATTGCTGACCTAGGTGCATCAGCATTCATTAGAGTGAGTGTATAGTGATCAGAAAGAGCCTGACAGGAAAAGTGAGTGTGTCTATTCTTCCAGTGGATGGTGCCATTAGCAATCACTGAGGCAGCAATGTGGGGCCAGGGGCTGCTGGTATAAGCTACTCTCTTAGCCTTGACAAGAACCTGCTAACTCAGGCAGCCATATTTCTAGCCCAGCCTAGTATACTCAGGGCTCAACTGTCTCAACACTGCTCTTCACCATGTTTCTACATAGCAGGGAACACACCTGCTCCCAATGGACACCCACAGGCAATATCATTAGAGTATCGGATTTCTGGCTATTCTTTGGAGCTGCCAGATCCAATATGTTTCCCCATATGCTCGAACCTTTCTGCAATTCTTCCATCTGTTTCTGGGAAATGTGAAGGAATTTAATGATCTTTTCTGGGGTTATTAAACCGACAGCTGTTGTCATTAATAGAGGACATTCTTTACTGCAGCTAATAAATGCTAGTCATAACTCCAGTCTGTCGTATGCACTCTCATTAACGACTAGAGCGTTTGTCTCAAGACTGTGGAGGGTGGGTGGTTTTGATTCATGTTCAAAGTGTGAACACCTTCACTTTTCTTTTGTACTTGTGTAGCTTTCAAGGCAAAATGTACAATTGGCAGAAAACAAAATCTGATCTACCAGTGGTTGGCTTTCTTTGAAAATGAAGGAATTAGAGTATTAAAAAGGAAAGATTACATTTTACTGTGTGTTTCAAATTATGGTTCATTTTCTAGTAGAATGTCAAAGGCAGAGAGAAACCAACTTTTGTCATTTGAATTGGAGATTATACTGCTATAGATTGGAAACTGGGAAGCAGAATTGTGCTCTCAGAAAAACAGTAGGGAGGAGAGGTTGGACACTAGAGACCCAAACCTGGCCTCTGCCTGCCCCACAGGTGGGGTCGGTTTCAGGATTGATCTTTGGGATTCAGACAGCCTGGTATGGCCCCATAGCAGAAGGGTGGGGGAACTTCTTATCTTACCAGGGAATGATCCCAAGATGCATGGAATGGAAGGTGATGAGGAATCTGGAGACAGCAAAACTCTGTAGTCCTGACGACCACCTAGAAGTCTGTGTCAGGCAGCAGGCACTCCAGGACAGGTTCTGGCAGAGCTAGGACAAGGAAAACCACGCTCAGGCCCTGTTCTTATGAGAAGCTGGGGTGCAAATGGCCAGCAGAGACGGAACCAAGAAGGTCATATCTTACAAAGTTGATGGCACTTGGCTGTGAACTTGAGGCTCAGGTTCACCCGCCATCCAAGCCTACTGAGATGCATCTGGAGGCTTAGTGCTGTAGGTCCTGGATTAGGTCAAAAGGAGGCATGACAGCTTGGGAGACTTGCATCTATACCTGCTTTGGATACTCTTCCCTGAAGGCCCCTTATTTAGGGAATGAAGAGTCAAAACCTCTAGCAGCAAGCTGAAGGTGACCAGCAGATGTAGGTCTGGGGACAGGAGAGGCAGGGGAAAGAGGGGCAGCTGACGTTACAGCATCACTACTAACCTCTTTGTCTAGTGATAAAGTGATTCCTCTGTAACTTCGTTCATCCACCCATTCAAAAATCCTGAGACCCTGTATGTATGGGACATTGTGCTCTGCTGTGGAATATTAAAAGGCTGAGTGCTGCCTCTAGAAGCCTACAGTCTAGTGGGGAGACAGCTCATGTGGTACCACTGTGTGATAAGTGCCAGGAAGGGGCACTAATTCCAGTCTTGGTGAGGATCAGGGAAGGATTTCTGGGAGGAGGAGGGTGACATCTCAGCTGAGTGCTAAAGGACCAGTAGGCTTCATCTGGTCCAGAGAGGGCAGAGAAAGTTCAAGCAGAAAGGGCGGGTGTACAAAGGTCCCACAGTGAACAAAAGACTGGAGCTGGGGTGGAGTATGTGAGCTGGGAGAAGCAAGAGATGAGGCTATGTGGCTGCACATGCCCTGACTTTCGCAGGCTTATAGGGCACAGCCATGTCTGTAATGGCCCCACTGATGGGCATTTGCTGTGATATTCCTATTCGCTTTAGCATCCTCCCTACACACCACTTAGCACATAAGATCCAGTGAAGTGAAAAATAAATGGCTGTGTAGATTTTGCCTTTGAACCGGCTGCTCTGCTAAGAGCTTTAATAACTTCACAGAGTTTCCCCAAATCTTCTTGTTGTAGGGAAAAAAAGAAGGAAAAATAATCTCCTTAATGTGGTTGTATCTGTTACCATCAGGCATAGAGAGAAAAGTCAGCATCCCTGGGGTAGATAATTAAGGGGTAGATTCAGGCATCTGTTCCATGGTCTTTGACAGCTCATATTTTCTCAGAATGATGGACCCACAATGATATTTCCAGATCACTTCTCACTCTCAGTTTTCCAGCTGACGTGATTCCATCCTATTCATTTGTATCTGGGTAGATATAGATCTGAGACACTTCTAGCTGGGGGATTCAGAGAGCAATGCCCAGGCCCCAACACGCCATCTTTCTCTGAATGGCACATGGGGGCCACCTCTTGGAAAAATCACCAAAGTGATTTCACTGGGGGCTGGGAAGAGTGGAAGGTTCATAATCCTCTCCTGGGAAATCTATCATACAATAAAATACTTTTCAAACCCAAGCAATACTCAGAGTCTCTTTTTAAATAACAGTATTTTCAAAGATCTTCTGCTTCTTTGTTGACTCAGGTCATTTCTATTATAATGCTCTTTAAATATGTACCAACAAGAAAGCTGGAGTAAAATCCTTCAGCTGATGGCTCTCATATGACTATAAAAGCAAAACAAATGGACAAATCATAGAACAGCAAGCAACGAAATCGATAAAATTCAAATTAACATATTAATTTAACGGGCTGTTGTTTTACCAAACCTAAATTACGGCTGCCCCTGTGAATGCAGAGCTGGCACGGAGTGTGAGTTCTCATGAGCCTGGGGGTGTTCAAGGACCCGGTCCCCATTCTGCTCTCCTGTCATTGCTGTGGGAAGTCTGTCCATCTATAGCACATGCACTTCTCTGCCCTCTTCTTCTAAGTCCATGGTAATTAAAGAAAACAACTGAACTGAATGTGATCCTTGAAATCCCAGAGATAATTTTTAAGTTCTACCCCTGACACACACACACACTCTCTCTCTCCCTTTCTTTCTCTCTCCAAGTACTCATGAGGGTATAAAAGGCTAGAATTGAAAGAGGCTTGGGCTCACACATGGAATGATCATGCAAGCAGAACTGTAATATCCTGTGCACTTCCATCCCTGCCTCCCGG